>JAPKLX010000250.1:207558-219648 GCA_026898415.1 Leonotis leonurus
ATTAAAGTTGTGTGCGGAATATGGTGGTTAATGCTCTTTATAAAGTGAAAAACGTTTTTCTTTAGTCAATCTTTAACACAACCAAGTTAATGCAAGAGTATGAAGGGTATGATGATCAAGAGAGACAGAAAGAAAGAACACGAAGAATTTAACGTGGTTCGGGATAAACTTTCCCTACGTCCACGGCTCGATCAAACTAGATCGAAATCAACTATGTCTCCTTTCTTTTTACTCGTTGAGTACGAGCCTCAAGTTTTATCAAAACTAGATAACAACTTGAGATTACACTTCTTAGATTGAAGAACTACAATCTAAATCTTACAACTTTTGAATCAAAACTAGATCCTAACTTGGGTTTTGAAAACAACAAATTTCCAGAAAGTAAATCTTCAAAAATAATAAACACAGCAGAGAATTCTTGAGGGTAGGATGTGTTTAGAGCGTTGAGAGCTTGAAGATTTTTGAGCAGAGTAATTGCAGGTTAATCGCTTGAATTCTCGTCTTTCTTTCTGGAGGTGAAGTGGTATATATAGCCTCAATGAAGAAACTATCCGTTGGAGACGAAGATGTCCTTCCCTCATTGCAATAATGGCAGCATTAAATGCATGGCAGGGTTGTTAAGACACGCGCTGCCACATGAGAGTTGTTTCCACCTTTCACGCGATTTCCCAATGTATTGCCATACTGAGAATGATTCACCGTACTGGAGTTTTGATATCCTTGTACTTCATTCCTTAAAGTATGCCTTTGATGTGACAATACACCGAGTGGTTGAATTATGACAAATTTAGGTATGTCGGCAGTCCACCATAGTTACTGTGAGGAGCAGCTTGATTTTGATGTCATACCAGCTCGCTGTCCTTCGTGTTGTAACTTCATCTTTGGTTCTCCATTGAGTGTAATGACCAGATCGTTTTTGGTATAAGACGATCTGCTTTATATATGGTAGAGATGACAAGATCGTTTTTGGACAAAAACGATCTGCTTCTTGAGATGACAGCAGGTTGATGCAATCATTTGGAACAAGCTGCTTCATCCTCTTGTAATAACTTGTATTCTTTTGTTGGCATTGACCAGCGGGTTGATTTTGAGGACTAGCTGCTCCATCCTCTAGAAATGACTTGGAATAATGTTGTTGAGCAGCGGGCTGATCTTGAGAACGAACTGCTCATCTACTTGTAGAATATAACATCCAATCAAATAGCTAATTCTAGTCTGGAGAACCAGATCGTTATAAGACAACTTGAAATTACAAGCTGCTTTTACAATTGTGATATGTTTAAAGGATAAACTAGAAGATGAAACCAAAACAAGTAGAATGACAGCGGGCTGCTACTATAAGAAGCAGATCGTTATTTGTACCAAAAACGATCTGCTCACCATATTCGGAGCTAGCTGTATTACACGAATAAGAACTTGTTATCCTAGCAATCATTGTGTCCAGGATATCTTTACTAGAATAAGACAGATCGTTAATTATGTATGAAAAACGATCTGCTTCTATTACACTTTAGATATTTCTTAATAGATGACAATGACTACCTGGTTTCAAAAGAACAAAACATCAAAGTGTAGTTTCGAGGAACATCATCAAAACAAATATAAATTCATGGGATTCCCAACAATTTTCCCCTTTTTGATGATGTCGAAACCTACACTAATATTTTCTTTTAAATATGAAGATTTAATATTTGACAGTTATTATGCATAGCAATAAATTGACAATCATAAAACATTGCCTGGACAAAGAGATATTGTCATCAGGTTGTTTTTCAAAATGGACTTTCATACTTTATTTATCAAGTAGGTTTTTACAAAATACATTTATAACAGTTCGCTGCAAAATCAAAAAGAACTAATCTTTAAGACTGTGATTGTCTTCTCTGTTGATCAGCTAGTTGTTGTCTCCTCCTTTCCACCATTTCTCGCTGCCTTAGTTCAGATGGCATGCCAAAACTTACGTAAATTCCATTGAAGATCCTCTGGTAGTCCTTATTGTTGTAATCGATGGGGTAATTCATCATTTGAGCATATCGATTTATGGCATTTAGCACAGCAGTATGATCAACTTCAGTAGTTCCAGGAATTCTTGGATACAAAAGAGTTGTTTTCCTCGGAGTAGTGAGAGGAGTGTTGGTCATTGCAGATTGTCGTCTTAGATATTCTACAAAGGTTTGATTCTTGTGTTGAGAGAGGAATTCTCGAAACAGGTCGTCCACTGACCCTCCTTGAACATCTTGGTCCATCAAATAATAATGTTGCATTATGAACTCCTTGACCAATTTGTTCCATTTAGCAGCCTGCTTGGAATGAATCCATGTTAGGTTTTAAGGGTCAGTCAGCTGGAATTTTTCGAAGAATTTGAAAATTGGATTTGATGATTTTTCTTCTTCTTCATCTGGAGATTTAATCTCTTCATCTTGGGCACCCGTCTTTCCTTGTCTTAATTTCTCCGCTCTCCATAGCTTTTTGAATTCAGGATTAGCGATCTGCTCCGCTGTGCATCCATCCAGAAACATCTCTTCATTTTCATCATCTTCTGTCATGACTTTATTTCCTTTCTTGTCAGCAGCCTTCTTGGCCTTTTCTTCATTTTGTTTTTGCAACTGCTTTGCTTCGGCAATTTGTTTTGCAGTTAGTTTCTTTCTTTTGATAGCAGCGGGCTTCTTTTTGATTTGAGAGGGAGCAGCGGGCTGTTCTTTCTTCTTCTCTTCCCCCTTTTCGACATCAGCAATAAACTCTTTAGAAATAATAAGTCGAAGGGAAGCGATTTCGTCATGCAGTGCCTTGAACTGAGCTTCAGAATTTTCTTTGTATTGAAGGAATGCAGAAATATTGCCATTGACTTCATTGAACTGTTTTGAAGCATCCTTGATGTGAGATTCAAAGTTAACAGCCAGCGCGCTGTGTGCAACTTTCATGTCGGTGATATTTTTATTGATCAAGAAAATTTCATTTCCAGTGGCAACATCTTCCTCAATTAAAGCCTTTGGCAGCTGGGCTTTGAGCAATGTGGGCAGCGAGCTTTGAACCACAACTGGGATTGTGGTTTTCTCCATGTCTTCGTATTGCTTTTCCACGTGGTTTTTAACCTCGTCAACCAATTTTGCTCCTGCTGCATTCATTTTTGCTTCGAAAGACTTGGCTTCTTCTTGAATGGCAGCAATCCTGCAGTTGGTCTCATCCTTGAACTTGTCAAAGATTTCGCGATCATTGTCCAAATCTTTATGCAGCTCGTTGGAGAGCTTAGTATGAGCGACCTGGACGTTGTGTTCAACCGTGTGGAGGGCGCTTTCTGCAGCGGAAAAAATGAAATTCGCCAAAGCAGCAGATCGATTGTTGATTCTTTCGTGAATAAGTGCGCTGAGTTGATCTGCTGACATTTGGGAACCAAGGTTCGTAGAGAGAAATTCCTCCAAAGTGTGCAGTTGGAAACCATCTGGTGCTGTGCCATGAGTGTAAATTTCTTCTAAGTGTTCATCGACAGCTTGTTCTGCAATTTGTGTGGCAGGTGGTTCGAAAATTGATGTTGTTTCCTCCATCACAGCAGATGGTTCCTCCTTACTATTTTTATCAGTGGGCTGGGATGAGGGTGTGTGATCCGGTTTGTCCTTCTCAGTATCTTTTTCTTCAAAATTGAATATGTCGTTGAAATCACCCGATTGGAGATCGACTGCGAAGTTGTAGAGATCTTGTTCGTTGGCATAGTGAGAACTGAGATCGATCTGAAGATTACTTGCCTCCTCCTTCATTTTAGTCAAGACATAACTGCGGAAGTACTGTCTTGCATCGGGTATATCCAGAAATCCAAAATACTTTTGCAGTTTGTTCTCCTCAGCCTTCAGTTCGCTGATGGAGAACAATAGGAGAATGGCCTCCAATATATAGAATTTGCAATCCCTTATTTCCAAGTACGTTTGGAACCTTTGAGCCATTTCAAATGTGGCTTGTGTAAGCTGAATCCCAGGCATAGATTTGAGCAACGTCTCAGTTGCCTTTTCTTGCAGCTGTTGGAAAAGAAGTTGAGCTCCTTTCAATCTTTCCTCAATGTCGTCAGCTAGCTGCTCGTGAGCATCGATCTCAACTTCAGCTTCATTTATTTCTGGAGCAGATGGCTCCTTTGTGTGAGCAACAATTGCATCCAATTCTTTCTCCAAGTTGCGAGCAGTGGGTTTGCTCTTTGTTTTCCTTGGCTTTTTGGTTCCCTTGGTAGCAGCAGCAGCTGGTTTAGGATTACCAGCTGCCTTCCTCTTTGCTGGTTGATCTGCAGCTGCTGCTTCTTTTACTTGTGCTGCTGCTGCTGCTTCACCAATAGTTTCTGGTTTCTTTGTTAGTATTACCCATTCGGGATTTGATTGCCCGATGAGAATGAGAGCCTGTTTCATCTTTTCATCAGTGACTTTGAGAAAAATTTGTGAAGCCACCCCCAAGGACATTTCCATTTGATGCTTTGTCCTTGGTAGAATCCAGTCCTTGCTAAAATCAACTGATTTTTGCCATTTGTCCCTCTGGAAGAAACCAGCAATAATTGTACTGAGTTTTGTGGAGAGACGGAGAGGGCGCTTGATGTATATCCTCGTGCAATTTCCATCACTGTCTTGACGGATATTGATCTGTTGTTCTTCATCAACAATGAGCTTTAACAATGATCTGGCCCAATTTACATTGAGATTAAATAAGACTGCGGTCAACACCTTGAGTTTGCCTGCTGTGACCGAATCAAATGTCCCTTGGTGGCCAAGAAACACCTTTTGGACGAAGTCGAGTAGAAGACGATAGCGAGGAAGAACTTTCCAGTCCACTGGAATGGATGAGCAAGAATAAGGTCAAGTGCTTCCTGGATCTGAGCATCCGAGACTTCGTCAATTACTATGTCACCTTCATCATTCAAATGATAAGTTTGAAGAATCATCTCAATCACAGTTGTCCTAATGTTTTCTTCCTTTGACTTTCCAACTGGTATTTTGACAGTGTATTCTTCGCGATCATCAACCATCCACGAACAATAAAACAGCGCAATCTGACGTGGCAGGAAGTAGTCTGGTTCCATGGTTATGATTTTGTGAAACCCTAAATATAGACACATTTAAGCGTGAGAACTCATAAAGCATGAATCACAATGAACTAGTTATGTCATATAGGGGATTTCACAGAGTTAAGAGAACTTATAGGGCACACAAAATGTTTAATGGACATAAAGCAGTGAAAAGCATATGAGTACACAGATTAAATTCGAGTTAACATTTTCACAGGTTTTTAACCTTTGCATGCTTGGATTTTGCTAAATAATACATCTAGGCTACGAAACCCGTGATGTACTAGGATAGCTCGAGGTTCTGGAGCGACTTTCGCTTCTATCGCGTGCAACATCTCAGACATAGTAAGTGGAGGTGCGTGGGAAGACGAAGAGCTAGCTTCAGATGCAGTCATTTTGAGGGTGCTAGGAGTGATTTTGAAGAAGTATGGATTTGCAGAAAAGCTTAGTTTGAAAGAACTAACACAACAATGGCGGTTTTAGGTTTTATGAGAGAGGGAATATTTGAGTGTAAGAGGAACAGTCAAATATTCACCAATTTATAAGGAAATAATGAACGGCGCAGATTAAAACATATAAAAGTAATAACAAGTAACGGTTGAGATTACTCCCTTGTTTAATGATTTGCCGCCTAAACTTCAAGTGAAGATCATACGCCATCAATTTTTAGTCACATCATTTCCTTGAAACGGTAACCGAGGACTGTAACATTAAATGAGCATCACTTTATCCTCTACCTTTTCTGACATTGGGACTTTCGACATTTCCTAACATTTAATAGGTTTTATTAGTAATCATTAGATATAAATAATCAAATAGTTGGAGAAATAAATGAGCTTGATTCCCCCTTGATTAACGCTCCAGCAGATCGTTTTATGGTTGAACGATCTGCTCTAGTTGTTGGTACCAGCTAGCTGCTAATATGTACTTTGAGTAGCTCGCTGCTTTTGTTAGCAGATCGTTTTACTTTGAACGATCTGCAATAGTCATACAAAGTGTGGAAGCAGTTTGCTGTTTGTTTTTACTTTCATGCAGTCTGCAGCTTTTGAGGATAGGCAGCAGGTCATTTTTATTATTTGAACGATCTGCTCCGTGTTTTTGACTAAACAGCAGGCTGTAAATTTTTAAAGTAAGTCATGTTATTGATTTTGAAATTAAGCACAAGTTTAACAGCATATTAAAACTTAGTAATTAAGTAGCTAGAATTGAGGGTGTGATAACAGATAGCTTTTTACCACCAGCTAGCTGTTATCAACACTTGTACCAATTTCAAGATTTATTAATCCCAATTTTCCACAAAGTATTTTGAATCTATCTTCGGGTAATGCTTTTGTGAGAACGTCAGCTCGCTGCACATCCGTGTGAATTTTCTCTATCTTGATGTTCTTCTTTTCAACATGATCACGGATAAAATGATGACGAACATCCACATGTTTGCAGCGAGTGTGTAGAACAGGATTTTGTGTGATGGCAATTGCGCTTGAGCTATCGCAAAATATGGGCACACTATCCATGTATATTTCATAATCCTTTAGTTGTTGTTTGATCCAAAAGATTTGTGCTGTGCAACTCCCTGCAGTCATGTACTCTGCTTCTGTTGTTGAGGTTGCAACCGAAGTTTGCTTTTTAGAGAACCATGAGATGAGCTTGTTTCCAATAAATTGACAAGTCCCAGATGTGGATTTTCTATCAAGCTTGCAACCTGCATGATCAGAATCAGAGTAACCAGTTAATTCAAAGTTATCATCACAAGGATACCATAAACCTATTTCTATGGTCCCTTTGAGATAACACAATATTCGTTTGGCTGCTTCCAAGTGGGATTCCCGTGGACTAGCTTGATACCTAGCACAAACACCAATAACAAAAGTAATATCAGGTCGACTTGCAGTTAAATATAAAAGTGATCCGATAATACCACGATACTGTTTTATATCCGTAGTTTTTCCAAGTACATCAGGACCAATCTGTCCATTAGTTTGCATAGGGATTTTTCCTGGTTTGCAATCTTTAACTCCAAATTTTGTGATGAGATCGTTGATATATTTGGATTGATTGATTAGGATCCCATCAGTAGATTGTTTGACTTGCAAACCTAGGAAGAAGTTCATTTCTCCCATCATTGACATCTTGTACTTGTCCTGCATTAGCTTACTAAACTTGTTACAAAGGAATTCAGATTTGGATCCAAAAATTATATCATCAGCATAAATTTGGACTAAAAGGATATAGTCTTGAACTTTGATGGTGAGTAATGTCTTATCAACTGATCCTCGTTTGAATCCCGATTGAAGTAAGAATGTAGATAGTGTCTCATACCAAGCTCGAGGAGCTTGTTTTAGACCATACACTGCTTTAGCTAATTTGTACACCTTGCTCTCATCTTCAATTTCAAACCCAGGTGGTTGTTCCAAGTAGACTTCTTCTTCTAGAATGCCATTTAGAAATGCACTTTTTACGTCCATCTGGAATACTTTGAAGCGTTGGAAAGCTGCATAAGCAAGAAACAATCTGATGGCTTCTAGTCTTGCAACAGGTGCAAATGTCTCATCAAAGTTTATCCCTTCTTGTTGGCAATAACCTTTTGCGACTAACCTTGCCTTGTTTCTTACTACTTCACTTGTTTCATCTCTTTTATTCTTGAATATCCATTTGACTCCAATCACACCTTGATGATGAGGTCGATCCACTAAGTACCACACATCATTTCTCTTGAACTCATTCAATTCTTCTTACATGGCATTGATCCAATCTGCACTTTGCAAGGCTTCTTCGATGTCCTTAGGTTCGGTGTGAGCAAGATAGCAGCTTAGTAATGCGCTTTCTCCATGCATGCGTCTTGTTTTGACTTTATCCGTAGGGTTCCCAACAATGAGGTCAGAAGGATGGCTATCTATTCATTTTCTTCACCTTTTCATTTCCTCCTCAGATACTTCGATTTCCATTTCATCGGATGGATTCTCAAATTCGGGATGATTTACGGTAGACACATCAAAGAGATCGTTAGTATTTAAATCAACGCTTGATACTTCATTTACCAATTGTTGAACAGATGGATGTTGAGTTGAGGGAGAGGGAGATTGAGTGTTTTGTTCATCAACAGATGGTTGAGAATGTTCATGAGAAGTTCCCCCTTCATTTGTTCCCCCTAGATGAGTGAGTTGTCCATCTGTTCCCCTTTGCTGTGGCTTTTCTCCAGCAGGTTGATTATTAGTTTCTTCTTCATCTTCATCTCTTCGTGGACTCCATAGAAGAATGTCATCGATGAGTCTATCTGTGAAATTTCTCAATGTTGAGTGAGAGAGATCATCTTTTGAAGAAACGCTATCTGTTCCTGAAACTTCAAAATTAGCTTCATCAAAAATAACATGTGGTGTTACTTCCACAACTAGGGTTCTTTTATTAAAAAATCTATAAGCTTTACTGATCTCAGAGTATCCCAAAAATATTCCTTGATCAATTTTGCTATCAAAGGTTTTTAATTGAGTTTTCCCATTGTTGTGAATGTAACATTTACAACCAAATGATCTAAAGTATGAGATTCGAGGCTTCCTATTGTTCCACAGCTCGTATGGAGTTTTCCCATGACGTCTTGTCACAACAGATCGATTTTGAGTATAGCAGGCTGTGTTGACTGCTTCTGCCCAGAATTTCTTAGGGAGGTTGATCTCATTTAGCATAGTTCGGGCAGCCTCCTTGAGAGATCTGTTACGCCTTTCCACAATTCCATTTTGTTGTGGTGTACGAGCTGCTGAAGTTTGATGTTGAATTCCCATTTTTGAGCAGTATCCTTCGATCATGTGATTGATGAATTCGGTTCCACGATCAGATCGAATGGTTATGATGGATGTCTCCTTTTGATTTGAAAGTTTGTTGAGAAGATCTGGCAGTTTCTCCAGAGTTTCCTTTTTCTTGAACATAAACACAACCCAAGTAAATTTAGAGAAATCATCAATAACAACAAGAGTATACTTTCTACCGTTTACACTTAATGGAGATACAGGTCCAAAAAGGTCTAGATGTAGAAGTTCCAATATTCTTGAAGTGGAGTGAGCTACCTTTGTAAGAAATGATGCTCTTGTTTGTTTTCCTGCTTGGCAAGCTTCACATATGTGGTCTTTTTCATATATTTGATTAGGTAGACCTTCAACCAGATTGTCCTTCACCAGCTTGTTGATTGTTTTGAAGTTCAAGTGGCTTAACCGTTTGTGCCACAGCCAGCTGGTCTCTGTACTTGATTTTGTTACTAGACAAATTTCAGATTGATCGTTCCATTGTACAATGTACAGCCTGTCCTGCAAAATCCCAGTAAGAAGAACTTCTTCTCCTTCTATATTTTTGATAAGACACTCGTTAGCTGTAAATTCTATTATCTTGTTATTAGCACAAAATTGGCTAATTGAGAATAGATTATGTTTTAAACCTTCAACATATGATACATTTAGAATTGTAGAGTTACCAACTTGAAGATCACCAAAACCCTTTGTGTATCCTTTTGAATTTCCTCCAAAGGTAACATTTGGTCTAGTGCTCTCCTTGCAGTTGATTAACAAATCTTTGTTGCCTGTCATATGTTTGGAGTATCCGCTATCAAGTATCCATATTGTGCCCCGAGCGGTGTGCTTTCTTCTCATCGATCTCCTATTCTGCAATGAAAGTTTATTTAGCTACCCTACTGAATGAGGGTGCTTTGTTAGTAGTTTCCTTTGGAACCCAAATTTGTCTAATAATAGTAACATTCTATGAAGGTCTGATTTGTTTGCCACTAAAGTCGATGTACACAACTTTCTTCTTGGCAGGTGGTTGATTAGGCATTTGTTTCCTAGGAGCAGTTGGTTTGTAGGGAACAGACGGTTGTCTCGATCTGTTCTCGTGCAGTTGCTTCTGGTTGAATAGATTGGGAGTTCGCTGATGATAATTTTGTTGAGCAGATCGATCAAACTTTTGAGCACACTGCTTCCTTTGTTGAAACCCAACCCCTTGAGTGGTGAATTTGTGTTGTGGCTGGCTTTGATTCTTGATCAAGATAGCTTGAGGTTGTCTTGCATTATTGTTGAGATTCACTATCTTATCTTTTCCCTTCTCTTTGACGAATTTTCCTTTTGGTGTATCTTTGGCAACTCCGTCAAATCCTAATCCAGTACGATCTGCAGCTCTTCTTTGCATGTCGTTGATGAGTTGAATCCGGTCCTCCTTTTTGTGCATTGAGTGATTTATTATGGCACTTAAGTCATCGAACTTTCATTGTGCGGAAGCCTCTCGATCAATGAGATCAGAAATCTTGGCATTCAAAGTGTAATTTTCTTCGCTCTTGCTCTTGAGTTGCTTAAGTAGAGCTTTTTCCCTGTCATTGAATGAGCTGCTGATTTCCTTCATTTCCTGAATAGTGTTTGCCATTCTTCCATTTTCCTTTATTGCATGTTTGAACATCTTGTTCAATCTTGCATGATCTTCCATGAGTTTGGTGAAGTCTTCAATGGACAGATCGTCTTCCCCTTCTTCATCTATCTCTTCTTCGTCACCCGAGTCATATAAAGGTGAGTTAGAAATAGGAGAAGAATAATTATTTTCTACCTCATTGTTATCGAGTCCGTTGTCATGACCCATGAGGCATTCATCCCATTATTCATCCTCTTCGGCGATGAAAGCTTCATCGTTTTCAGATGAGCTATCAGTTAATGTGTTTGATGTAGTTTGTTCTTCAGCGAGCATAGCTTTTCATTGTTCTCGAAGCTTTCTATCTCGTTTGTTTCTTAGTTCCTCTCTCTCAGCCTTAGAGATATCTGGGCAGTCTATTTTAAAGTGACCTTTCCTGCCACACTTAAAACAAGAAAATTCGGACATGTCAGCTTTAATATAGGAAGAGTTAGATTTTACTTCACTTTTCCTTTCGGGTCGATCTCCCGAACGATCTCTTCCTTTGGAGTTTCTATTGTTGTCCTTGTAGAGACGCTTGTATCTGTTTGCCCTGAGTTCCATCTTCTGAAATCTTTGCGCCATGAGAGAGTATTCTTCGAAGTAGTTTTTGGTGGGATAGTTTTCATCATCCGAACTAGATGATTCTTTTACTATCACGACTGGTGGAGGCTTCTTCTATACCTCCTTTTCCTTTAGCTTGGCCTTGAAGGCAGTTTCCTTTTCTTTCATTCCTGCAGCAGATGGTTTACTAAAAGAAGAGTTAGAATGGCCATGAATACGATTGATTTCGTACTCATTGCCCGTTAGTAAATCAAATAAGGCATCGATGGTAAGATAATTGAACTCTGGCATCATGGGATGCATAGTCGAATATATCTCCCAGTTGGCGGGTAAGGCGCGAATGATTTTGAGGTTCCTTTCACGTTGGGTATATTTGCCTTTGTCGATGACATCTATTTCGATCAAGATTTCGGTGAACCTGTTCTTCATTTGCGCAATAGTTTCACCAGTTTTCATCTTGAATTCTTCATATTTATTACAAGCTATGGACAGCTTGTTTTGTTGAATCACGTCAGATCCCATGCTTATGTCTCGTAGCACATCCCACATCTCTTTGGCAGTTTTGAGACGTCGGATTTTGGCCAAGTAGATTCCTCTTACTGTGCTTGAGATTAGACCTTTAGCATAGTCGTCTAGACTTGCTTCTTTCTTTTCCTCCGTTATGTAGTCATCCATGTCTTTTTCCTTTTCGACTAGTTCAACAGTGGGAGTGGGTCCAGTTCCATCCTTTATCTCAGCAGAATGTTTTTGCATGATTTTGATTGGACCATTGGTGATAACTGACCACATCTTGATATGATGAGCTCTAAGACACATTTCCAGTCTGAAGCTCCAATCTTCATATCCAGCAATAGAGAAATCCTCACAAGCCCTAGCCATTTGTCATTCCATAATTTCAAGGTAGATGATTAAATAAATGCAAGTGCAATATGCTGTGAAAACATTTTTAAGATCTATCCAAGATGACCACACAGAGATAATCTCTTGTGAATTGGAAACAATGGTCAATATGGACCACCGCTCTGATACCACTTGTTGGTCTCGAAAGAGCTAGATTGGTGTATGGGGGGGGGGGG
>JAPKLX010000250.1:224198-256073 GCA_026898415.1 Leonotis leonurus
AGATAGAAGGATGCAATAGCCGAAGAACTTATAGCTATAATAGTTGGTAATCAAATAAATTATAAGAAGAAGAACGAAACTATGAATTGATGATTCCATAGAAAAGAGTATGGTTTCTTATTCTTAAATGTTTTACTAATGTAAGGTCCAGTTGAGAAAGGAAATGAAGTAAAGAAAGAAGGAGACGAAGCCTTGGATTATATTGATTAAACCATCTAGGTGGACTTTCGAACTAAAGAATTATTTATGATGATTTGTTGTTATGTTTAAAGAAGTTTGACTTGCTTGTTTTGAGCATGTTGCATTTTACCTATCTACAAGAGAATTATGATATCGGCCCTATGCCGGACGAGCTGCCGGTAAGGGTTTGTGTACACATTGGACCGTGAGTCAGTGAGCGGGTTGGCCGGTCAGAGTGTTTGAGAGGGAGGCCTACCTCTCAGCACATGCGTGTAGATATGGTATTACAGATTTGAGATAATTGTCTGCAGACACATGACATGCATATTCAGTTTTTATTGTTTTTGAGAAAGAAAAGATATATGTTATAAGAATGGTATGCAGGTTATTTCTTAAAAACCCTGTATATGCTAAAGTTGGCAAGTCAACAATATAGCTCTAAGAGCAAGTTTTAAATGTTTTTGGCAAGTGTCCATTGAGTGCTTTATGTACTCATGCCCTCCATGTATTTCTAAACGTGCAGGTTGAGCTGGGAGATGGCATTGGAGATGAACACTGTAGTTTACTTTTGATCTTGTTGGCCCCGAAAGAGCAAGGTTTGGTGTATGGGGGGGGGGGAGAATACACTAAACTTTTCAGTTTACTTGACTAATTTAATAAGAGAGATTTAAGCTTTCTGTATTACAGATTGCTCAAAGTGTCAGACCAGATTGACTATCTAATCGATCTTGTTCTGTCCAAGCAGAATCTCTCAAGTGAGTAACACAAAGCAGAGAGTAAGAGTAATCTTATTCTCCAACAGTGTATTGTGTGCGGAATAATGGTGGACTTAGTCGGTTCTCTTTGTTTAGAAAATCTTTTGAAAACTTAACCGAATATTTAGGAGATTGATTAAGAATGCAATTTGAATGAGTATGACAGATAGTGAATAAAACAACTGGAATATAGATGCAGAAAGTAAATAACGCAGTTATTTTACGTGGTTCGGGAAACCCCCTACGTCCACGGTCTAATCCAAACTGGATTAGTTATCCACTACTAGGATACTCTTCTTATTTATACTCGCTGAGAACGAGCCACAAGTTTCAAACACAACCTAGTTGAAACTTATGCACGAATAAGGGTCGTGTCCTTTTACAACTTAAACAGGATCTCTTCACGTTAATCCACTAGAAAGCTATTAGCTAGCAAAGATCTCCTTCTTTCTCTCTCGATAAGACAGACTTGAATCGAGGTGTGATTACGAGCGCTTCGGAACACGAACTGGTTGAAATCTTCTCTCAGTAAATGCTTCGATTAGTTGAGATGATTTCTAGGCAGAGTAGCTTGAAATGATAAATGATATTATTCGCGTGTCTACTGCCAGTCTCTGTTCCGAGCTTTTATAGGTGTAGAATTTTGAATATTCTAACCGTTGAGTTTGATTGGTTTGGAGTAAATGTGATTTTACCAATCAAGGAAAGTGAATCCCTAGATTATCTCCTCTTGCCTTCTAATGAGGTTGACAGAATCTTCCAAGTATGGTAAGCAGATCGTTTGACAGATAGCTTTCCTTTTTCTGGTCTTGATTGATTCTCTTCCTTCTTTGGTACGAAGGGCTTAGTTAGACTTTTGGGATTCATAGACATTTTATTTGATTTCAGCATTTGAGTGTTGATCTGGTTGAACTTTCTGGTTGAGAGTTTCTTGGTTCAACTTTCTGTCAGAGCTGATTTGCTTCAACTTTCTGGTTGAGTTGCTGTGCTTCAGCTTTCTGGTTGAGTTGACGTGCTTCAGCTTTCTGGTTGAGTTGACGTGCTTCAACTTTCTGGTTAAGTTGACATGCTTCAAAGATGACCAATTGAGAGTGAATGGATAGAGCAACGTCTTCCTTGAGTTCTGTAGAGAGTTGTGCAATCTTCTGTCCGACTGCAGTATCGATGGTTGCTTGCTGTTTGGCCAGAAGATCAGCCACCAGTGTGGTTGTCTTCTCCGCTTTCTCTTCTATGGTGGTTAGTCGAATGTTAACTTTGGCCTGAGCTGCTTCAGCCGCCAGACGATCATCATCTATCTTCTTGTTAAGCTCTTTCTGGGCTGTGCGGAGCTTTCTTCGGATATCAGTTTCCATATCATTGACGTAATCTTTCTGATGCTGATTGAAATCAGAAAGTATCTGGGTGGCCTTTCCTTGGAGAGTATTGCAAGTATCTGTCAGACAATGTTCAACTCGTATGGTAATCAGATTATCTATTTGGTAGTTGTTGAAGGCCCTGGGCTCCATTTCCAATAGCTCCTCCAGGTTTTGGAAATTGACATTTTTCTTGAGTTTATGTGCAGCACCTTGAGTGTATAAATCATTTGTTGGTTCCCCATCAATGGTCTATCCCACCGGAACATCATCCACTGGGTCAAGGTTTATGATTGGAACTTTCTTTGCAGGCTTCTTGGGTTGTTCTGCTCCTTGTTCTGATGTTGGTTGTTGTTGTTCTGTTTGAGCAGGTTCTGTCATCGGGACATCTTGTTCTGCTGTTTCTTCTGGTACACTAAAAAAGAAATCCATTTTACCTGTGTAAAATGATTTCAGATCAATCTTCAAGAGTCCTGCCTCATGTTTCATGAGAGCAAGGATAAGTTGTGGGTATTCTTGTTGGACTTCTTTGACTGTGGTGGCTTGAAGTAGGCTGAGCAGAGTTGCTTCTTCCTTCTTTAATTCTTCAATGGTTCTAGTCTGGAGCAGCGCATCGAATATATATAGTACTCGCTGTCCTTGACCAGCAAGTAGAAGGTGAATACCAGGGAACTCTTGCAGTACAGAGTGTTCTGCTTCATTCTCCAGTAAGTTGATAACGCCTTCTGCTTGGCGTTTCTTCTCTTCCTCCTCATCTACAGATTCTGCCTCTTCGTCATCCTCACTTATTCTTTCCATTCTGTTCGGTGAGGGTGTAAGTGTTCTGGCTGGAGAAAAGTCTTTCTCCTGGTTTGGGTTGTAGCTCGATTCTGGTTCCACAAATGTTGGTTCAGTTTGTGGAGCCTCTGTTGGTACTGTTTCAGCCTGTATCTCCTCCTCTCTTTGTTCTGTTGTGATGTGTTCTGGTTGTTCAGAGTGTTCTGCTGTTGCTTCGGGTGGTGGTGAGGACTCAACTTTCTGCAATCTACGCCTCTTTTGTTTAGGTTGAGAGGCAGAAGTTTCTGTTTCAACAGAACTTCCTCTTTTGACTGAAGGCTTGCGAGCTATCTTTTCTTTCACCACTTTCTCCTTGGTGGCCTTGCCTTTCTGTTTTTCAACACCTTTGGTAGGTGGCATCCATGTCGGATTAGAACTGCCCATTTCCAGAAGTGCCACACAATGCACCTCATCAGTTATTTTGTTGAAATATGCTGGAGAAAGTCCTAGAGACATTTCGAACTGGTGTGGATCTTTCGGTATGGTGAGGCTAGAATTGAATTCAACAACATCCTCCCAGATTTGCTGTTTGAAAATTTTTTCTACCATTAGGCTGACTTTGGTGGAATGGCGCAAATTCCTCCTCACTTCCACTGAAGTTCCTTTGCCTCTGCTATCTTTGGTGTAGTTTACCAACTTGGCTTCCTTAGCCATCAAATCAAAGAGAATGCGGCTCCAGTTGACTCTAAGATTGAGTACAACTACTGTGAGAATCCTGAATTTCTCCGGCGTCACCTGGTCATAAGAACAATTGTGGTTAAGGAAAATTTTCTGAACCAGTTCAAACAGTAATTTGAACCCAGGTTGGAGAAGAGATCATTGGAACATCCTCCCAGTGTATGAGATGGGTATCACCATCACCATTTCCACCGCTGTTTGGAGTTGTTCAGAGGTGATCTCATCCAACATCAGTCCCTCATCCTTTAACCGGTATGCCTGGTTGATCATTAAAATGACGTTGTAAGTTGTTTTGCTGGTTCTGTCCCCTATGGGCATCAATACATTTGCTTCATTTCCATTCTTGTCACTCTGCCATGTTAGGTAGAAGGTAGCTACTTGTTTTGCCAAAAACATGTTGGGATGCGAAGTGACAATGTTGCAGAATCCTAACAAGTGTACACAGGGAGCATATATGTATATTCATCAGTTTATATGTTATTGACAAGTATGAATATCCAAACACATAAACAGTCAATACACACTATAAAGCATTTTTCCACAAGTAAAGTGAGGCAATAGACAATTTCGCGTGGCAAGATGCAGATATATGAAAGATTAATGAACTTAAAAACCTTTGCAGCGTGTAACCATGGCAAAAATTTCTTCGAGTTTGCGAAACCCGTGAGTATCAAAGACAGCATAGGGTTCAGGGAATAGAAACTTCTGAACCTCGGCCACATGTTGAAGAAACAAGGAAGTTTGAGGTGCCATGATCAAACACAAGATGTTTTGAAAAAGTTTGCAGAGAAATCGAGTCTGAGAAATTCTTAAGTGCTTAGAGAAAGTAGTGCTCAGTGCGATGTAAGTGAAGGTGAATAGTCCAGTGAAGAATATCGCATATATATAACAAAATAATCAACGACACAGATGAAAGGGATAAAAATTGAAGGGTTGGATGAGTTTCTCCCTTTTAGGTTTTTCTGCTTCAGTCTTTTGTTTTGCCGCCTTTCCTTGCGTGTGATATACGCGCTAGATCCTAGGGTTGTAGGCGAGCGTGTGCGTATCTTACTATCCACTGCAACTTTCCTTTTCCTTTTTCTTGTAGAGATTTGCTCGATTACAGTTCCCAAAGGTGTGCTAATCATCACAAATATAGAAGATTTAGCAAATCTAGGTTATAAAATAGCTTTGCAGACTATAATCTTCGGAGATTGATTATGGAAAGTGATGTCTAGGACGCTTCAATTTCCTCAGAAAGTTCCCCCTTGACTTAGCAATATTGTGGGGTTCCCAACAATTTCCCCCTTTTTGATGATGTCGAAATCACACTTTACAAATAACCCTAATAAGGCATTTAAAGCATGATCTGGTTTTAAAATAACCAAAAGGGTTTAAGAGAACGTTATTAGATTATAACGAACTTAATCTTTAATTTGGTTCTGGACAATGAGACTTTGTCATCAGAAAACCCAGATGAGTATATATATCGAATTGAATCAGAGGGTTTACAAAAATAATTATCAGAACCAAGTAAAACAAAAACATCAGATGGTAAAAGCATATATAAATCTAAGTGAACCATCTGCCAGCTCCTCCTTTCTTCATCTTCTCGCGTTGTGCGTCAGAAGTAAGCTGGACACTCTCATAAATACCATCCCTTACTCTGGCATAGTTCGGGTCATGGTTATCAATCTTGTAGCTCTTGATCTTGGCCACTTGATTGATGTAGTTAAGAATGTATGTTTTATTTGGTATGCTGATTCTTGGGATCATTAGACATGCCATATACTCCTTCGCAGGTGCCTTCATTTGGATTTTAGCATTCTTGGCAGCCAATCTGATCCTCTATATCAACTCTTTATCTCCAAAGTTGTCCATGTATCGATAGAAGATTTCATCTGGAGTGGATTCTGAGTAGATAGGTTCCTTCAGGAAATATCAGTTCATAATGAATCCTTGCTTATTCAACTCTCAGTCCTTTTGATCTGCTTCATCTACCCAGACATCTTTAGATGTTTTCTTCTGTAGGGACAGGTTCGAGGCAGTGAAGGATTTCTTCTTTTTCTTCCTCGATTGGGTGGTGGACTGAGATGATTGCTGTTGAGAGTGTTCCGACGAAAGTGGAGATAAGGGTGTCTGATATGTTTTCTCTCTGGCTTCTTTCTCGGCCAACCTCCGTTCTTGTTTTGCTTGGTTCTTGTAAAATTGTGCCCTAAAAATGGGATCACAAACTTGATCAATACTTATACCAAATAACAGAAGCTCTGCAATCTGGTCTCCTTCATTGATGGGCTTCTTCCTTTTGTCTCGGGCTGTTGGTTGTTGTTGTTGTTGTTGTTTTGGTTCAACTGTAGGGTCAGCCCTTGGTGGAGTATAGGGCTTCTCCGTGGCTTGTTGAACTGGTTCTTCTCCTCGAGCTCCTTCTGGTGGACCTTGATCTGGTCCTGGTTTGTCTGTACTATCTTTGCCTTGGCCTCCCTTGCCTATCTTCCCTCCTTTGTCAGATCTTTCCCCCTTTTCGACATTATTAAAAATGGTCTTGATGAGTGTTCTGAGGGAATCGATCCCCGCCTTCATGTCTTCCATCTTCTGCTCAGCATAAACTTTGAAGTTTAGTAGGAAGGTAACAGTCTGGTCTGTAGCATTGAGCTTTTTCTCCAGACGACTGTTCATTGTGGATAGGGTGGCGTCGTAGGTGTTCTGGAGATCTTCTACCTTTGTCAGTTTGGTGTTCTGGTGCTCATACTCTGTGGGATTTAGGTAGAGTAGATCATCCAGCACCTTAACTTGATTTGCCTTCATAATATCCACGAACTTCTCCTTCTCGAAGGCAGCAAGTTGTGCATGAATATCAATGGCAGTGGCCATCTTCACTTCAACAGTAATGGTAGCAGATTGAATCTTGACTGCTGCATCAATTCTCTCCTTTTCCTTAGCCAGCATGTCCGTGACCAAAGCCTGGATGGTTTAGACCCACTTGTCCACTGACTCCAGCTTTTGGTTAGACTTCTTTCTGGTTGTATCAGCAGCTGCCCTGTCATCATCCATCTTTTTATTTAGCTCTTTGTTGAGATCTCGCAATTTGCGGCGCAGATCTTTGTCCATGTCATTTACGTAATCCTTCTGGTGTTGATTAAAATCAACAAGGATTTGATTAGCCTTCTCTTGAATGTTGCAGGTATCGTTCATATGATCTTCGACTCGCAGGGTGATCAAGTTATCGATCTACTAGTTGTTGAAGGACTTCGTCTCTCGTTCCAGAAGGTCTTCCAGATCGTACAATTTGACATGTTTCTGAGCAACTCCATGAGTGTAAATATCATTTGTGAGTTCTCCTTCAATAGTCTATCCCACCGGTTCTTCTTCAACGGGGTCCAGATTGATGATGGGAGTTTTCTTGTTGCGCTTCTTAGGCTTCTCAGCCTCCTGTGTGGGTTGTTCTGTTGCTGCTTCTTGTGCTGGTTGGGCTGGTTGGAGTAGATCTGCTTGACCAGATGAGCTCGGTTGCTTAGTTTGGTCAACTCCTTGATCTCCCATGGCCACATCTCGAGTAGCTTCATCATCTGATTCCTCCACACTTGTATAAAAATCCATTCTATCAGCATAGAAGGGTTTAAGATCAATTTTCAACAATCTGGCCTCATGCTTCATGATGGCCAATATGAGTTGGTAGTACTCTGTTATGACTTCACCAACAGTACTTGCTTGAAGCAAACTCAATAAGGTGGCTTCTTCTTTCTTCAGCTCCTCCATCGATCTGGTTTGGAGTAGGGCGTTAAAAATGTAATACTCACTGTCTTTGACCAGCAAGTAGAATTTTACTCTTTGTGCTGCTCCATAGCTCTCAGGCAGTAGATGGATGCCTGGAAAGTCTTTGAGCACAGAGTGGTCTACCTCATTCTCTAGTAGTTGAATTACTACAGCAGCTTGTTTCCTCTTCTCCTCCTCCACATCAATCTCCTCATCTTCTTCTTCCTCCTCCTCACTTATTTTCTGCATACGGTCATGTGAAGGAGTAGCAGTTCTGGCTGGTAAAAAATCTTTGCCCTGGTTGGGATCAAAACTTGATTCTGGTTCAACAAACTGAGGTTCCCTAGTAGCAATTTGTGCTTCCTCTGCTCGCTGAGGAATAGAACTCTCTGGTTATTGAGCTTCTTGTTCTGGATGATGAGTGGCAGTTTCTGGTTGAGCTTCCTCAACTGGTGGTGGTGATGAGTGTACTTTCCTCAATCTCCTTCTTTTCTGCTTGGGTTGATGAGTGGTGGTGGAAGTGTCTGTATCTATGGAGCTTGCCCTCTTGGCAGGTGGTTTTCTTCGTGTCTTCTCCTTTTGAAATTTCTCCTTGGGAGCTTTTTCTTTAATTTTTCCTCCTCTTGTTGGTGGTACTCAAATGGGGTTAGAGCTGCCCATTTCCATCAGTGCAGCATGATGGACTTCGTCAGTTACTTTGTTGAAGAGAGCTGGAGTGATTCCCAGGGCATTTCGATCTAGTGCTGATCCTTGGGTATAGTGAACTTGGAATTGAACTCCACAACATTCTCCCATACTTGCTGTTTAAAGAACTTCTCCACCTTGAAGCTTATCTTGGTGGAGTGCCTGGAATTTCTTCTAATTTCCACAGACAAAGCATTGCCCTTGGCATCCCTGTTCCACTTCACTAGTCGAGCTTCCTTCACCAGCAGGTCAAAGAGTATTCTACTCCAGTTGACCTTCAAGTTTAGAACCACATCAGTCATTATTCTAAACTTTTTGGGGGTTACCTGGTCATATGACCCACTGTGAGTCATGAAGATTCTTTGGACAAACTTAAACACCAACTTATAGCTTGGTTGTAGTAATGACCTTTGAAACATCTTCCCGATGTACAAGATGGGTATCACCATAACTTGCTCCACAACTTCCTGAAGCTGTTCTGTAGTAATCTCAGCAAGGTCCATGCCTTCATCCTTCAGTCGGCAGGCTTGATTGATCATGGCCTTGACATGATAGGTAGTCTTGCTAGTCCTATCACTAATAGGCATCAACACATTTGCCTCAAGCCCATCCTTCTCGTCGTGCCATGTAAGGTAGAAGGTAGCAACTTGTTTGGCCAAGTACATATTGGGATGAGCAGTGACAATATTATGGAAACCTACGAAAGTAGACATCCAGTAATGAATAACATGTAATCACCAGTCATATTAGCAACATTTATCCCATATCATAGTTGTGAATAAGAACATTAAGAACATATATACATATATAGCTAATAATCTAGAATCCAACATGTACATAGTAAATATCTTAACATAGAAACATGTTTCCAGAAACTAATATCACATGAAATCCTCTATATAAGCATGCTTAGCAGTTTAAAAGCAATAAGCAATGAAAAACCTTTGTAGCGCTTAACAATGGCGAAGATTTCTTCCAGCTTTTGGAAGCCATGGGTTTCATAAACAGCATATGGCTCAGGAGAAAGAAATTTATGAACCTCAACAACATGTTGCAAAAACAAGGATGATTGTGGTGCCATTGTTAAAGAAAGTTTGAGATTTGAAGAGTTTTCGAAAGAGGTTTTAGAAATATGGAAATGCCTAAGTGCTTAGAGAGTAGTGCGCAGTGAGCCGAGAGTGAAAGTGAATAGTTAAGATCACGTACAACACATATATATAAGAAATAATTCAACGGCTGAGATGAAAGCGATAAGAAGTTTAAGGTTGAGATAAAAGTCTCCCTTTTTAGATTTTCCTGCTTCAACTTTTCTTTTGCCGCCTTGTGCCGCGTTCGATACACGCGCTGGATCCTAGGGTTGTAGGATGGAGTGTGTAAATCTTTTTAACCACTGCAACTTTCCTTTTCTTCTTTTGGAAGGGATATTCCTCGATCACTGTTTCCAAAGACTGTACTAATCATCACACTTAAGGAAGATTTAGCAAATCTATATCAGAACATAACTTTATAGACTATAGTTAGGGCGGTAATTAGGTTAGAAAAATGCTTCTAATTTCCGAGTTCCCCCTTGACTAAGTAATCTTTTATTGGAAAATTAATTTCCACGTGGCATGTTCTATCCTCCTCAAATTCTGACATGTGTTCACAATAGTCAGTCTGGTCTTCGTCCTTAACATCAACTGATATCATCTGGTATCATCTACTTACACCATCTGGTACCATATGGTTCTCATAATTTTCCTATGTTGGTCAATCTGGTTGACAATCTGTTTCACACAATCTGACTTTGATGATGTTCTGGTATCACATACTTGTGATTCATGACTTTCTCAAGTTATAATCCGTGTGTCTTCAATCTGCTACATGATCTGATTTTGATGATCTGGTGTCAATCTGTTTCGTTCATCTAGGTTTAACAATCCTAACTTTCCACATAACATCTTGAATCTTTCTTCTAGTAGTGCCTTTGTCAATATATCAGCTCATTGAACATTTGTGTGTATCTTCTCGATCTGGACATGCTTTCTCTCTACATAATCTCTTATAAAGTGATGTCTCACATCAACATGTTTGCACCTCGTGTGTAGAGCACTCGAATTGTCACAGAATATAGGTATCTCTTTTACATCAATCTCGTAGTCCTTGAGCTGCTGCTTTAACTAGAGTATCTGTGCACAACAGCTTCCAGCGGCTATATATTCTGCTTCAGTTGTTGATGTTGGGAACCCCACAAATATTTTAAAGTTTTGATGATGTACTCTCTAAACACATTTAGATTTCATTCTATCTTGTTAGATCTCAATCTGTTCTACATGTACCAAATTACTACAATATAAAGTGAATCTGATAGAGAACATGATCTTAGTCCAGATTAGAAAATGACTTGCTATGAAAAGGATCTCATCCTAATAGAAGTCATTATGTTTTCCTATTTGTTCGTGGACCAGATCACCAGCAGATTGAAGCAAGCAGATGATGTAATGGATAGTCACTCAGGCAGTTCTGTCAGAAGCACTCACATAAGATTCTACCATGCTTTGGAGCATATATTTCTGAAGACCAGATCGACTGTTGACCAGATCGATATCAATCTGGTGTGACCAGATCGATGTTTAAAGCTGAACTAGATGATATCAGATCATTCATCAGTCAAATGACAATCACGTGTTATGTCATATTAACTGATGAAGAATCCCAAACTCATTGCCACATCACGTGAGTTGTCAAAAAATGGAAGGAGAATCAATCCATATGGGAAGAAGGAAAGTATTACCCATCAACGATCTGCTTTCCATAATCATTGAAGATTCAGTCAAACTTTCCAAAGGCAAGAGGAGATAATTTAGGGATTCAATATCCTTGATTGACAAATCACATTCACTCCTAACCAATCAAGCCCAACAGTTATAATTTCAAATTCTACACCTATAAAAGCTAGGAATAAAGAATGGAAGAGTACACAAGACTGTTATCAACGATCAACAAGCTGTTACTCTGAACAGTAATCATCTCATCCATCGAATCTTTCATTTGAGAAGACTTCTACGCACCAGATTGTGTTCTAAGCCATTCGTGATTGAAATCACACCTCGATTCAAGTTCGTCTTATCGAGAAGAAGGAAGAGATCTTTGCTAGCTAGTAGTTTTCTAGTGGATTAACGTGAAGAAATCCAGTTACAATAGTTTTCTGTAAGTTGCAAAGGGACACGACCCTTATTCGTGCATAAGTTTCAAAATAGATTGTTTTTGAAACTTGTGGCTCGTTCTCAGCGAGTATAAATAAGAAGAGTATCCTAGTAGTGGATATCTAATCTAGTTTGGATTGAACCGTGGACGTAGGGGGTTTCCTGAACCACGTAAACAGCTGTGTTATTTACTTTCTCCCTTTAAATTTTAGATGTTTTATTCACTAATCTGCACACTCATTCCAACTACATTTTTAATTTATCTGCTAAATACTTGACTAAGTTTTAAAAAGGTTTTCTAATCTAGAGCACTGACTAAGTCCACCATATTCCGCACACAACACTCTGTTAGAGAACAAGATTACTCTTGATCTCTGCTTAGTGTTATTCACTAGAGAGTTTCTGTTTGGACAGAACATGATCGATTAGGTTTATCACAACCAAGCAATCTATTTTCAGAAAGCTTAATCTCTCTAATTAAAAAAATCAAGTAAACTGAAAAGTTTGTATTTGGTGTATTCCCCCCCCCCCTACACCAAACCTTGCTCTTTAGGGACCAACAAGTGGTATCAGAGCATTGGTTCATAAGACAATTATTTCTGTTTCACAAGTGTGAAACCTGCGTGATCAACTTGAATAGATCTAGGAATTTTTTTTTAATCACTAGCATCCTACCTGTCATTATGGAATCATCTGTTGTTTGGGCATGTGAAGAATTCTCCATCCAAGGATACAGAGAATGGAGTTTCAGAATCAATATGTGCCTCAAAGCTCATCACTGTCTGATGTGGAAAGTGGTAGAGGAAGGACCATTGGTGATTCAAGAGGAGAAGACTCGAATTACAGAAACTGGACAAGTTAAAGAATATGTGCTCAAAGATCCCACAATGTATTCTTCTAAAGAACGGCGTGAAGCAAATTCTGATGATTTTGCCAAAGGAATCATCTCCAGCACAGTAAAAGGCATTCATCTGGCTAAGATCCAAGATCTTGATACAACCAAGGAGATGTGGGAAGCATTGAGAGAACTAAGCCTAGGTTCAGAAGCAATGATCGAGAACAAGCTGTCTCTGGCTTGTAACAAGTTCGATGAATTCAAAATGAAGCCTGGAGAAACCATCGAACATTTGAAGAACCGGTTTATTGAAGTGTTACTTGAAGTTTCTACATTCAACAAAAACAATTATACACAGAGAGAGAAGAACCTCAAAATCTTCAGAGCATTACTACCAAGCTGAGAGATCTACTCTACCATGCAGCCACTACGTGCTGATTTCAACGATCTGTCTGTTGAAGCACTATTTGATCATCTGGCTGTACAAGAATGTGATATCAAAAGAATTCATGTATCAGATTATTCTTCAAACTAGAAGAATGAAAACAGTTCAAAGAAGGAGAAAGAGACCGCCATCAAAGCGAAGTGCAAAGCAGATGAACCAGCACTAACTGCAGCACCAGAAGAAGGAGGTTATGATAAGCTACTCAAGGATTTTGCCATGATTTCCAAGAGGATGTACATGATGGAAATAATATCAAGAAAATATCGAAGGTTCTATAAAGATAACAATGGTAGATACCAGAAGAACAAAGAATTAGCACGATCTGACGACAAAGCTGACACAAAAAGTAATGGTAAAACCATTAACTCTACTGATTATACATGCTATGGCTGTGGTAGAACAAGTCATTTCAAGACAGATTCTCCTAACTTATCTAAAAGTCAAAGAGAAGAACTAAGAGCAAAAAGTGATCGAAAACTCAAAACTCAACGCAAGGCTATGATAGCTGAAGAAGACTCGAGCAGTTCAAGTCATCTGTCTGACAGTTCATCAGATAATGATGAAGCATTCTATGCAGAAGAAACAGAAGAACACTTGGATGAATGCTACATGGGATTGGACAACGGGCTTGACCAGAACGAGGTAAATTCTCATGCTTCTTTGTCTTCAAATAAACCTGTCTATGATTCAAGAAATGAAGATGAAGCAGAAGTCTCATGGGATGAAATTAATGAATGTTCAAAAGCTATACCAGCATAAAGAAGCTATTCTCTGAAGTCATAAAAGAGAATTTCAAACTGAATGAAAAAGTAAAGTTCTTGAGCGAAGCAAACACCAAGTTCTACACTAAAATAAGTGGTCTTGGAGAACAGATCAAGAAAAAAGATGCAGAAATATACTCACTCAATTCCAAGGTGAAAGATGTGATCAACAGAAAGGATGTAGTTGAAGAAAAATTGAAGAAAACCATGGAAAACATGAGCAAGATCAACAAAAGTCAAGAGCGAGCTGAAATGATCATCGATATGTAACAAAGGGGAAGAACTGGTCTAGGATACAATGGAAAATCCAGTGAGACTCAATTTGTTGCTGAAAGAAAGGACATACTAGATCAAGTCAAAGATCTCCAGAACAAGAAAAATCAACCCCAGAAGATGATGATGAAGGAAATAGGAGACAAGAAATACTATCAGAAGAAGGGTTAATCTGCTCACTATGTGAAAACAGATAAAAATCTAAAGTAGAAGACATCTACCAAAACATCATCTACCAAAAATAAGAAGATCAACTGGGATAACATTGAGAGAAATCATCCATCTGTCTACAAAGCAATATCAAGAACAGATGATGCTGCAAGAAGGATTACTTGCTATATATTTGTTCCTAACAACAAGTTAATCTGGGTTCCCAAGGGAACATTTGCTACGAACCAAGCACCCACTTGTTGAAAGGGTAGCTAAAACTTTATAATTGCAGGATAGAAGAACTGCAAGAAGGAGTAAGGTAGTAAAGGGAACAATCTGGATTATTGATAGTGGATGTTCAAAGCATATGACATGTGACAAGAACGCTCTATCAGACTTTGTAGAAAGAGAAGGACCACAGGTAACCTTTGGTTGTAACTCAAAAGGCTACACCAGAGGCTATGGTAACATCAAAATTGGCAAGACAACCATCACAAATGTATCATATGTTGAGGGTCTTAGTCATAATCTGTTTTCAGTTAGCTAGTTCTGTACTAATGAAAACCAGATTATTTTTATGCTAACAACTGTTTTGTGAAAAATAAGGAAGGAGACGAAATTCTTCTCATCGGAAAATTGCAGGACATATTATATATTGTGCAGTGGAATAACCAGATTGAAACATGTCTGGTTACCAAGACAATATTAGAAACAAGCTGGCTATGGCATAAGCGACTAAGTAGTCTTAATTTCAAGTCAATCAATAAGATTTCAAGAGAAAAGCTAGTCGAAGGATTACCAGAACAAGTATATGATAAAAATCATATCTGTGAAGCGTGTCAAGCTGGGAAACAAACTGGATCATCATTTTCCAGCAAAGCATTTCATTCATCTACCAGAATCTTGGAGTTACTTCATTTAGACTTATTTGGTCCAGTCAAACCATTAAGTATAAATGGAAGGAAGTACACTGTAGTTATCATTGATGATTATTTAAGATTCACATGGGTTATCTTTCTATTCAAAAAGAAAGATACACTGGAGAAGCTGCCAAATTTTCTCAACAAGATCACCAAACAAAAGGTAACATCTGTTGCAACAATCAAAACAAATCGTGGAACAAAGTTCTTAAATCAGAAGATTGAGGACTATTGCAACCAGATGGGAATCACACACTAGACATCTGCAGCAAGAACACCTCAATCGCACCATGTTAAATGCAACCAGATTACCCAAGAAGTTTTTGGCTGAAGCCATCTATACAGCCTGCTATACACAGAATAGATCGATGTTCTCTTAGACATAAGAAGACACTATATGAAGTCTGTAATAACAGAAATCCTAGGATACAGTATTTTTGTACCTTTGGTTGTATGTGTTATATCCATAATAATGGGAAATCTCAGTTGAAAACCTTTGATAGCAAAGCTGACCCTGGAATATTTTTAGGATATTCTGATATTAGTAAAGCTTATCGGGTTTACAACCGGAGGACTCATATTGTGAAGGTAACACCTCATATTGTATTTGATGAAACTATTATTGAATACAGAGAAGCAGGTGATGAACAGATTCACAACCAGATTAACAACAAGAAAACAGAAGGGATACTACTAGAAGACATTCTAATATGGAATACAACAGAAGAGAATGAGATAGATGTTCAACCTAATGCTGAGACCAACTCACAGCAAGGGGGAACAGAACATATCAATCTGGATCAAACCAGATTGATTCCACTAGAAGGTAGTGAACCAGTGGAAGAAGGTAATAATGAATAATCTCAAGATCAACCTGAAGAATCCAGAGATATCAATAGCTGGAACAATAATCAAGAGACTGAGGTTGAAGAAGCAGAAGTTGAAAACCCTTTTCAAGCATCTTCAACAGCACACCCTGAATTTGATGACCCAACAGAAGAACCTGAGCCTGAGATATCAGAAGAAGAAATGTCCAGCAGAAGGAGATGGATACAAGAACATCATCCTCCAGAACAGATTGTTGGGAACCCATCAGATCGTGTGAAGACCAGAAGAATGCATGGAGAAAGTGCACTTCTAAGTTGTTATCTATCTCGTGTTGAACCATCTAATGCTTATGAAGCACTACAAGATACAGACTGGGTTATTGCTATGCAAGAAGAACTCAATGAGTTTAAAAGAAATGAAGTTTGGTACCTTGTAGACAGACCAAGACACCAGGGAGTAATAGGTGTCAAATGGGTGTTTAAGAACAAATGAGATGAGAATGGTGAAGTCATCAGAAACAAAGCGAGACTAGTTGCAAAAGGATACAATCAACAAGTAAGCATTTATTTTGATGAGACATTCGCACCAGTCGCCAGATAGGAAGCAATCAGACTGTTTCTAGCATATGTAGCATACAAGAGATTCAAAGTGTACCAGATGGATGTCAAGAGTGCATTTCTAAATGGAATACTTGAAGAAGAAGTATATGTTGAACAACCACCTGGCTTTGAAGAAGGAAATCCAGACCAGAAGGTGTACAGATTAGCTAAAGCTGTATATGGTTTGAAACAAGCACCCAGAGCGTGGTATGAAACGCTATCAACGTTCTTACTGGAGTCAGGATTCAGAAGAGGCTCTATTGACAAGACATTGTTCATAATCAAAGTCAAAGAATATATCCATTTAGTCCAGATATACGTTGATGATATCATATTTGGATCACAATCTGCTTATCTATGTGATAAATTTGCTGAACTAATGAAGAATAAATATCAAATGTCCATGATGGGCGAGATGAATTTATTTATAGGTTTGCAGGTGAAGCAGTTACCAGATGGTATCTTTGTCAATCAAACAAAGTATATCAACGATCAGATCACAAAATTTGGAGTCAAAGATAGTAAACATGTCAAGATCCCAATGCAGACCAATGGGAAGATAGATCCAGATCCAGAAGGAAAACCAACAAATACAACTCAATATCGGGGTATCATTGGCTCTCTGCTATACTTAACTGCTAGTCGACCTGACATTACTTTTGCAGTTGGAGTATGCGCTAGATACCAGGCCAACCCTAAGGAGTCCCATATGGAAGCTGCCAAGAAGATACTTAGATATCTTAAAGGAACAACATACATTGGATTATGGTATCCATGTGAAGACAATTTTGAGTTAGCTGGCTATTCTGACTCAGATTATGCTGGATGTAAATTAGACATAAAGTCTACTTCTAGAACGTGTTAGTTTCTTGGAAACATGTTAATTTCTTGGTTTTCAAAGAAACAAACATCTATTGCTATATCAATAACTGAAGCAGAGTACATGGCTGCTGGAAGCTATTGTGCACAAATACTTTGGTTGAAGTAGCAACTAAAGGACTAAGAAATCGATGTAAAGGAGATACCCATATTCTGTGACAGTTCAAGTGCCATCGTTATAACACAGAATCCAGTACTCCATACAAGATGCACACATGTTGATGTGAGACATCATTTTATTTGAGATCATGTGGAGAGGAAACACATCCAAATCAAGAAGATACACACAGATGTACAACGTGCTGATATCTTGACAAAAGCTTTACCAGAAGAGAGATTCAAGATGCTATGTGGAAATCTTGGATTGCTAAACCTGGATGAAAGAATTAAGTCAATACTAGATTGATGAAACCAGATTATATAACATAATGATGAAAACAGAAACATTAACTATGCTAACCAGGTTATAGTTCACAGTTGAAACCAAGGTGTGAAGTGCAAAACCAGACTGTCAACTAGATTGACAAGAAGCAAATGGACAACCAGATTGATACATAGTGATAGGAGGAGACAGTACCAGATGGAAGCAGAAGTCAAATAGTGTTAATCAAACAATACCAGATTGCTCTTGATAACATGTGTCAGAATATGATGAGAAGCAGCCATGCCACGTGGAAATTAATTTTCCAATAAATGATTACTTAGTCAAGGGGGAACTTGGAAATTAGAAGCGTCTCTGACTCAAATTACCGCCCTAACTACAGTCTATAAAGCTATTTTCTGACATAGATTTGCTAAATCTTCCATAAATATGATGATTAGCACACCTTTGGAAACTGTGATAGAGAAAATCTCTGCAAGAAAAAGAATAAGGAACGTTGCAGTGGATAAGAAGATTTACACGCTCCATCCTACAACCCTAGGATCTAGCGCGTGCATCAAACGCAACACAAGGTGGCAAAATGGAATGCTGAAGTGGGAAAACTAAAAAAGGGAGATTCTCATCCAACCTTAAATTTCTTATCGCTTTAATCTGAGCCGTTGTTTGTTTTCTTATATATATGTGTCGTACGTGCATTAAACTGTTCACCTTACACTTTCATAGCACTGAGCACTACACTTCCTTAAGCACTTAAGCATTACCAGATTTCTTTTCTTTCACAAAACTTTTCTCAAAACTTCAAAACTCCATTAATCATGGCACCTCAAACTTCCCTGTTTCTACAACATGTCACTGAGGTTCAGAAATTTCTCTCCCCTGAACAATTTGCTGTTTTTGAAACGGTTTTCGCAAATTAGAGGAGATTTTCGCCATGTTTAAACGCTGCAAAGGTTTTTAAAGTTTTTCATCTTATTTATAGCATCTATTGTAGTTTTACTATGTGTCCTGTATATGAAGATATATCCTATTATATAGAACTTTATTTATTGATATATGTTTGTGTTGGGAACACCGCAAATAAATTAGTTTTGATGATGTTCTCTCGAAAACACACTTAGATTTACTCATGTTATGTTAGACCTCAATCTGTTCTTTGAGTACCAGAACACTAAAACATAAAGTGTTTCGGATAAGAGAACTGATCCTAGTTCTGTCTACGAAATGACTTAACTTGTAAAGGATTTCATCCTATAGAAGTCATTCTGTCTTCTCTTAGTCAATAGGACCAGATCGATAAAGCAGACCGAAGCAAATAGAAGATCCATCAGAATTATCATCAGCTTTTACCAGAACACTCAGAAGAATCAACCATGCTTTGAAGCATACTTTCTGTAGGACCAGATCGACTGTGACCAGATCGATATCAACTTGCCTCGACCAGATCGATATCAATCTGCTGCGGCCAGATCGATATCAATCTGCTGCGACCAGATCGACATTTAGTGTTGAAACCAGATGATATCAAACTAAATGTTGGTGAACCCCAAAAAACCCGTGCTACGTCATTCATACCATCGAAGGAAGAGAATCAATCAAGACAAGAAGAAGGAAAGTAGTATCTGTCAAACGATCTGCTTACCATATTTAGAAGATTCTGTCAACCTTTCAAAAGGCAAGAGGAGATAATTTAGGGACTCAATAACCTTGATTGGTAAAATCACATTTACTTCGAACCAATCAAGCACAACGGTTAGAATTTCAAATTCGACACCAATAAAAGCTTGGAACAAAGACTGGAAAAATACAAGAGAAAATCATCTACGATCAACAAGCTGTTACTCTGCTCAGAAATCAAGTCATCTTACGAAGCATTCATTCGAGGAGATTTCAAACCACCAGATCGTGTTCTAAGCTGTTCGTGATCGAAATCACATCAAATCGATTTAAGTCTGTCTTATCGAGAAAGAAAGAAGGAGATCTTCGCTAGCTAGTAGTTTTCTACTGGATTAATGTGAAGAGATCCAGTTACAGTAGTTTTCTGTAAGTTGTAAAGGGACACGACCTTTATTCGTGCATAAGTTTCAACCAGGTTGTGTTCGAAACTTGTGGCTCGTACTCAGCGAGTATAAACAAGAAAAGTATCCTAGTATTGGATATCTAATCCAGTTTGGATTAGACCGTGGACGTAGGGGGTTTCCCGAACCACATAAAAACAACTGTGCTATTTACTTTCTGCATTCTTTATTCTGATTGTTTTATTCACTAACATTCACTCTCATTCAAAACTGCATTCTTAATCAATCTGCTAAATACTTGGTTAAGTTCTTGTAAAGGTTTTCTAAACAAAGAGCACTGACTAAGTCCACTATTATTCCGCACACAACGCTCTGCTAGAGAATAAGATCACTCCTGATCTCTGCCTAGTGTTATTCACTCGAGAGATTCTGCCTGGACAGAACGAGATCGATCTAGTTATCGATCTGGTCTATCACAAATAGCAATCTGTTCTTCAGAAAGCTTAAATCTCTCTAAATTTTAGTCAAGTAAACAAAAAATTTTGTATTTGGTGTATTCCCCCCCCCTATACACCAAACCTTTCTTTTTTGGGACCAACAAGTGGTATCAGAGTAGTGGTTCATAAGACCATAGTTTCTATTTTCACAAGGGTGAAATCTGCGTGGTCAACTTGAATAGATCTAGAAAACTTTTTTCATTCACCTGCATTCTTTCTGTTATTATGGAATCATCTGTTATCAGGGCATGTGAAGAATTCTCCATCCAATGATATAGAGAGTGGAGTTTCAGAATCAAGATGTGCCTCAAAGCTCATCACTGTCTGATGTGGAAAGTGATCGAAGAAGGGCCATTAGTCATTTATGAAGAATCAACCCGTATCACGAAAATTGGAGTGGTCAAGGAGAATGTACCAAAGGACCCTAGAAAGTACACATCTGAAGAAAGAAGAGAAGAAAATCTTGATGACTTTGCCAAAGGAATCATCTCCAGTACAGTAAAAGGAGTTAATCTGGCTAAGATCCAAGATCTTGACACAACCAAAGAGATGTGGGAAGCCTTGAGAGAACTAAGTCTAGGTTCTGAAGCAATGATCGAGAACAAGCTGTCTCTAGCATGCAACAAGTTCGATGAATTCAAGATGAAACCTGGAGAAACCATCGAGCAGATGAATAACGGGTTCATAGAAGTGCTACTTGAAGTCTCTGATTTTAATAAAAACAAGTACACACAGAGAGAGAAGAATCTTAAAATTATCAGAGCATTACCACCAAGATGGGATATTTATTCAGCAATGCAGCCACTACATGCTGATTTCAACGATCTGTCTGTTGAAGCTCTATTTGATCAACAACAGAACGATCTAACGACAAAGTTGAAAAAAAGGTAATAGTAAAACTTTTAACTCTACTGACTATACTTTCTATGGATGTGGGAGAACAGGTCACTTCAAGATATATTTTCCTGATTTGTCAAAGAGCCAAAGAGAAGAGTTATGAGGTAAAAGAGATCGAAAATTCAGATGTCAACGCAAGGCCATGATAGCAGAAGAAGATTCCAGCAGCTAAAGTCATCTGTCTGATAGTTCATAAGATAGTGATGAAGCATTCTATGCAGAAGAAACAAATGAAAATTGGGATGAATGTTATATGGGATTGGACAACGGACTTGAATAGAACGAGGTAAATTCTCATGCTTCTATGTCTTCAAATAAACTCGTCTATGATTCAGGAAATTAAGATGAACCAGAAGTGTCATGGGATGAAATTAATGAGATGTTTAAAAGCTACACTAGTATAAAGAAGCTATTCTCTGAAGTCATAAAGGAGAATGACAAGCTGAATGAAACTGTGAAGTTCTTGAGTAAAGCAAATACCAAGTTCTCTACACAAATAAATGGTCTTGGAGATCAGATCAAAACAAAAGATGCATAAATATATTCGCTCAATTCCAAGGTGAAAGATGTGATCAACAAGAATGATGTAGTAGAAGAGAAATTGAAGAAAACCATGGAAAATATGAGCAGAATCTACAAAAGTCAAGAACGAGCTGAAATGATCATCGATATGCAACAAAAGGGAAGAGCTGGTCTAGGATACAATGGGAATTCCAGTGAGACTTAGTTTGTTGCTGAAAGAAAGAACGTACCAGATCAAGTCAAGGATCTCAAGAACAAGAAAAATCAACCCCAGAAGTTGATGATGAAGGAAATAGGAGATAATATATACTATCAGAAGAAGGATCAATCTGCTCACTATGAGAATACAAATAAAAATTCGAAGTAGAAGATATCTACCAAAACATCCTCAACAAATGAGAAGAAGATCGATTGGGATAACATTGAGAGAAATCATCCTTCTGTCTAAAAAGCTATAACCAAAATAGATGATATTGGAAGAAGGATTACATGCTATATATGTGTTCCTAACACCAAGTTAATCTGGATCCCCAAGGGAACATTTGCTACTAACCAAGCACCCACTTGTTGAAAGGATAGCTAAAACTTATTTATTGCTGGATCGAAGAATTGCAAGAAGAAGTAGAGTAGCAAAGGGAACGTTCTGGATTATTGATAGTGGATGTTCAAAACACATGATATGTGATAAGAACGCTCTATCAGACTATGTGGAAAGAGAAGGACCACAGGTAACCTTTGGATGTAACTCAAAAGGCTACACAAGAGGCTATGGTAATATAACCATTGGCAAGATCACAATCACAAATGTATCATTTCTTGAGGGTCTTAGTCATAATCTGTTCTCTGTTAGCCAATTTTGTGCTAATGGAAACCAGATCATTTTTGATACTAATAACTGTTTTGTGAAAAATAAGGAAGGAGATGAGATTCTTCTTACCGGAAAATTGTAGTATTGATTATATATTGTATAGTGGAATAACCAGATTGAGACATGTCTGGTCACTAAGACAATATCTGAAACAAGTTGGTTATGGCATAAGCGACTAAGTCATCTCAACTTCAAGTCAATCAATAAAATTGCAAGAGAGAAACTAGTCGAAGGATTACGAGATCAAGTATATGACAAGATCCACATCTGCGAAGCATGTCAAGCTGGGAAGCAAACCAGATCATCATTTTCCAGCAAAGCAGTTCAGTCATCCACAAGAATCTTAGAGTTACTTCATTTAGACTTATTTGGTCCAGTCAAGCCATTAAGTATAAATGGTAGGAAGTACACTCTGGTCATCATTGATGATTATTCAAGATTTACATGGGTAATCTTCTTACATAAGAAGAAAGAAATATTGGAAAAGCTGCCAAATTTTCTCAACAAAATCACCAAGCAAAAGGAAACTTCTGTTGCAACCATCAGAATAGATCGCGGAACAGAATTTCTAAACTAGAAGATTGAAGATTATTGCCACCAGATGGGAATCACACATCAAACATCTACAGCAAGAATGGAGTGGTTGAAAGAAGGAACAGATCGTTGAAGGAAGCAGCTCGCACCATGCTTAATGCAACCAGATTACCGAAGAAATTCTGGGCAGAAGCCATCTATACGGCCTGTTATACACAGAACAAATCAGTGTTTACCCTTAGACATGGGAAGACACCATATGAAGTTTGGAACAACAGAAAGCCTAGGATATAATACTTTCGTACTTTTGGTTGTTTGTGTTACATACATAATAATGAGAAATCTCAATTGAAAACCTTTGATAGTAAAGCTGACCCTGTAATATTCTTAGGATATTCTAATGTTAGTAAAACTTATAGGGTTTACAACAAGAAGACTCATATTGTGGAAGTAACACCTCATATTGTATTTGATGAATCTTTTATTAATTACAGAGAGATAGGTGATGAACATACTCAAAACCAGATTAAGGACAAGAGAACAAAAGGGATATTGTTAGAAGACATTCTAGTCAGGAATATAGCAGAAGAGAATGAAATCGATGTTCCACTTAATGCTGATACAACAAGCTCACAGCAAGGGGGAACAGAATATATCGATCGGGATCTAGACAGATTGATAATTCCACCAGAAGATAGTCAACCAGTGGAAGGAGATAATACAGAACAATCTCAAGATCAACCTGAAGAACCAGAAGTTAAAAATCCTTTTCAAGCATCTTCAACAGCACACCCAGAATTTAAGGACCCAACAAATGAACCTGAGCCAGAGATATCAGAAGAAGAGATGTCCAGCAGAAGGAGATGGATACAAGACAATCATCCTCCTGAACAGATTGTTGGGAACCCATCAGATTGTGTGAGAACCAGGACAATGCATGGAGAAAGTGCACTTCTAAGTTGCTATCTATCACGCGTTGAACCATCTGATGCCTTTGAAGCACTTAAAGATGCAGACTGGGTTATTGTTATGCAACAAGAACTCAATGAGTTTAAAAGAAATCAAGTTTGGTATATTGTGGACAGACCAAGACATCAGGGAGTGATAGGTGTCAAATGGGTATTCAAGAATAAACGAGATGAGAATGGTTAAGTAGTCAGAAACATAGCCAGACTAGTTGCAAAAGGATACAGTCAACAAGAAGGTATTGATTTTGATAAAACTTTTGCACCAGTTGCCAGATTGGAAGCAATCAGACTGTTCCTAGCATATGCAGCATACAAGAGATTCAAAGTGTACCAGATGAATGTTAAAAGTGCATTTCTAAATGGTATACTTGAAGAGGAAGTATATGTTGAGCAACCACCTGGTTTTGAAGAAGGAAACCCAGACCAAAAAGTATACAGATTAGCTAAAGCTGGTTATGGTCTGAAACAAGCACCCAGAGCGTGGTATGAAATGTTATCAACATTCTTACTAGAATCAGGCTTTTAGTCCAGATATATGTTGATGATATCTTATTTGGATAACAATCAGCCTATTTATGTGACAAATTTGCTTAGCTAATGAAAAATAAATTTCAAATGTCCATGATGGGCGAGATGAATTTCTTTCTAGGTTTGCAGGTGAAGCAGTTACCAGATGGTATCTTTGAAAATCAAGCAAAGTACATTAACAATCTAGTCACTAAATTTGGAGTCAGAGACAGTAAGCCAGTCAAGATTGCAATGCAGACTAACGGGAAGATAGATCCAGATCCAGAAGGCAAACAACAAATATACCACAATACAGAGGCATTATTGGCTCTCTGCTATTCCTTACTGCAAGTCGACCTGACATTACATTCGCAGTTAGAGTATGTGCCAGATACCAGACCAATCCCAAAGAATCACATATGGAAGCTGCCAAAAAGATACTTAGATATCTTAAAGGAACAATACACATTGGAATTTGGTATCCTTGTGACGACAAGTTTGAATTAATAAGCTATTCTGATTCAGATTATGCTGGATGCAAACTGGACAGAAATTCTACTTCTGGTACATGCCAGTTTCTTGGAAAAAAGCTGATATCTTGGTTCTCGAAGAAAAAGAAATCTGTTGCTACATCAACAACTGAGGCAGAATATATGGCTGTTGGAAGTTATTGTGCACAAATATTATGGTTGAAGCAACAACTATAGGATTACGAGATCGATGTAAATGAGATACCTATATTCTGTGACAGTTCAAGCGCCATAGCGATAACACATAATCCAGTACTCCATACAAGGTGCAAGCATGTTGATGTGAGACATCATTTTATTAGAGATCATGTGGAGAGGAAGCATATCCAGATTGAGAAGATTCACACAGATGTTCAACTTGCTGATATTTTGACGAAAGCTCTACCAGAAGAAAGATTCAAGATGCTATGTAGAAAGCTTGGATTACTAAATCTGGATGATAAAATAAAGTTAATACGAGATTGATGAAACCAGATCGTGTAGCAGAAAGATACAAATGGTAGCACCACGATACAAACAGAACCAAGTCTCTATCCGTGTCAATCAAGACATAAAATACAAAATCAGATTGTCAACCAGAATGACAAATCAGAATGATGCAGTACCAGATGGAAACAGAGATCTCACAATAACATATCGTTACCAGTAACACGTGTCTAAACATGCCCAGATTGAAGACATGCCACGTGGAAATTATTTTTCCAATAAATGATTACTTAGTCAAGGGGAATTTGGAAAATTGAAACGTCTTAGATGGAATACGTCACTAACCATAATTAACATCCTAACTACAGTTTATAAAGCTATTTTCTGACCTAGATTTGCTAAATCTCTTATAATTGTGATGATTTGCACACCTTTGGAAACTGTGATCGAGGAAATCCCTGCAAGAAAAGGAATAGGAAAGTTGCAGTGGATAGGAAGATACACACACTCTCGCCTACAACCCTAGGATCTAGCGCGTACATCAAACGTGATGAAAGGTGGCAAACTGGAAAGCTGAAGCGGGAAAACCTAAATAGGGAGATTTTCATCCAACCCTTCAATTATTATCGCTTTAATCTGTGTCGTTGATTATTTTCTTATATATATGTATTGTTCATGCACTCAACTATTCACCTACACATACATCGCACTAAGCACTACTATCTTTAAGCACTTAAGCAATTTTCAGATTTGTCTCTCTCCCGCAAACTTCTTTCAAAGTTTTTTCTTTGATCATGACACATCAAACTTCCTTGTTCTTACAACACGTTGTTGAGGTTTAGAAGTTTCTTTCCCCTGAACCTTTCGCCATCCTTGAAACCCACGGTTTTTGAAAACTCGAAGAGATTTTCGCCATAATTACTCGCTGCAAAGGTTTTTAAGTTCTTCATTTTATTTTATACACTTTAAGGTTTTGAGTATTGTATTTTATCTTACTATGTGTTCTGTATCTGGATGTACGTGTATTTTTTTTCTGGGTATAGTTCTGGATAAAATGCAGTAATTGTTCATTTTTTTTTTGGGATATTCATATTCATTCTAATACACTTGGTAATCACTTAAATGATGAATATACATATATATTTTCTGGAATGCTCTTGTGTTTATAGGATTCTGTAACATCGTTACCTCCCATCCCAACATGTACCTGGCAAAACAAACAGCCACATTCTATTTGACTTGGCAAAATGATAAAGACGGTCTCGAAGCCAATGTGTTGATGCCCATTGGTGATAGGACGAGTAAAATGACTTACAATGTCATTGCGATGAACAACCAGGCCTATCGGTTGAAGGATGAAGGCATGACTTTGGATGCGATCACTCATGATCAACTCTAGGTTGCAGTAGAAATGATGATGGTGATACCCATTGATTATACAGGAAGAATGTTTCATAGATCTCTACTTCATTCAGGCTTTAAGGTTCTGTTCGAACTAGTTCAAAGAATATTCCTAAGCCACAGTGGATCCTATGATCAAGTTACCCTAGAGAAGTTCCGAATTCTCATGGCTGTCCTTCTCAACCTAAAAGTCAACTGGAACAGGATCCTGTTTGACCTGCTAACGAAGGAGGCTAAACTGGTAAAATACAAAGAGGATAACAGGGGGAAAGGTGTCTCTGTTGAGGTACGGAGAAATTTAAGACATTCTACCAAGATCAGATTCATGGTGGAGAAGTTCTTTAAACAACAAGTATGGGAGGATGCTATCGAATTCAACACTCGACTCACTACACCCAAAGATCAACACCAGATCGAGATGTCCATGGGACTAACTCCAGCACTATTCAACAAAATCACTGATGAAGTGCACCACGCGACACTTCTTGAGATGGGGAGTTCCAATCCTGCATGGATTCCACCTACCAAGGCTGTTGAAAAACAGAAAGAGAGGGTATCCAAAGAGAAAGTGATGCAGAAAGAGAAAGCAACCCGCAAGCCACCCACTAAGCGAGGAAGCTCTGTTGACACATATACTTCCACATCTCAACAACCTAAGCAGAAGAGGTGTCGATTGCGCAAGGTTCGAGAGTCTCCACCACCAATCGAAGAACTTCTAGAAGCAATAACAGATACTCCTCTGCTAGAACCAGAATAAACTCAAACAGAACAAGTTAGGGCAGAACAAGGTGAGAAGGCACAACAGGCTGGAGAGCCAATTTTTGTTGAACCCGAGTCTAGCTATCATCCATGCCAGGGAAGCGACTTCTCGCCGGCCAGAACAGCTACACCCTCACCTGCCAGAATGCAGAGAATAAGTGAGGACGAAGAGGAGGCAGAATCTACAGATGAAGAAGAGGAGAAGAAACGCCAAACAGAGGGTGTTATTAATTTACTGGAAAATGAAGCAGATCACTCTGTTTTACAAGATTTTCCTGGTATTCATCTTCTACCAGAAAGTCTGGGAGCAGCTAAGTGTGTAAAATTTTACTTGCTGGTCAAGGACAACGAGTACTACATCTTTGATGCCTTGCTCCAGACCAGAACAATAGAAGAACTGAAGAAGGAAGAAACTACCTTACTTAGCTTACTACAAGCAAGCACTGTCAGCGAAGTGCGCACAGAATATCCACAACTTATCCTTGCGCTCATGAAGCATGAGGCAAATCTTCTGAAGATTGACCTGAATCCATTTTTCTCAGATAAAATGGACTTCTTTTCCAGTGTACCAGATAAAGAAACTAATCAAGATGTCAATCTGGAGAAACCCGCACAGCCTCAGTTCACCAGTCAACCAGACCAACAAGATACACCAGCTCAACCAGAAGATCCCTGTCATCCACCTTGATCCAGTCGAAGAGACTCCAGTGGGGCAGAACATTGATGGCGAACCCAGCAACGAATTGTATACTCCAGGGGTAGGCCAGAAGTTGAAGAAAAACGTTCACTTCTATGAGATGGAGGAATTATTGGAAAGGGAGACCAGGACTTTCAATAATTATCAGATTGACAATCTGATCACTCTTCGGGTTGAAGATCATAAGACCGATACCTGCAACATACTCCAAGAAAAGGCCACCCAGATCTTCACTGACTTCAATCAACATCAAAAAGATTATGTCAATGATATGGATCTCGACATAAGAAGAAAACTTAGAACTCTCCAGAAGGAACTAGATAAAAAGATTGACGATGATCGCACTGTCACAGAAGGAGTTCATGAGAAGTTCACCCTCAGATTAGAAGCAGTGGAACATCAAGCTCAAAATACAAACACACTGGTAGCTGACCTTCTAGCCAAACAGAAGGAAACTATTGATTCTGCAGTGTCAAGTCAAGCTGCCACCATCACTACCGAAGTCGAGGAAGCCACTAATCTCAACATCCATGCACAACTTGCTGCTTTCGAATAGGAAAAGTTCGTGGAGATCATGAAACAACATCAGACAGCTATCCTCGATGATCTTCTCTATCCCAACCCTGAAGAGTTTGAGCACCAGAGCAGTCGCATAGCTGCAGTGGAAGAGCTTCAGGATACATATGATAGGACTCTTGTAATTATGAATATCCGACTTGAGCAAAAACTGAATGCAACTGACCAGACTCTGAATTTGTTCCTCGGTTTTAAAACTGATGCTGAAGAAAAGATCGAAGAAGATGAAGGAGGAAATGGACTCTATTCGCACACTCATCAAGTCCCTGTTTGATGATGTCGAAAAGGGGAAAATTTCCAAGGATGGGAAGGGAGCCAGTAAGGGACAGGGTTCTGTCATAGAACCATTCAGAGGACCAGAAGGCGTAAGAGCATAAGTGGATACACCATTTGCTGTTCCAGTTCAAACATCTGTTGAACCAGAACAGACTCAATTTGTTGTCGCTCATGACAAAGGCAAAAAGCCCATAGATGAAGGAGATCAAATTTTAGAACTGCTATTATTTGGAGTTAACAGAGAGCAAGCTTGTGATCCCATATTCAGAGCTCAATTTTATAAGGAAGAAGCAGAGAGAGAAAAGAAGATAGCTGCTCAAGAAGCAAAAGAGAAATCTTATCAGACAACCTTCTCATCGCCACCCTCATCAGAACGCTCTCAACAGCAGTCTTTCCAATTCACAACTCAGTCCAAGAAAAGGAAGAAGAAACCTTTCTCGACATGGAACTTGGCCTTGAAGAAACAAACTCCAACAGACATATGGGTTCCAGAGAATGTCCAGAATGATTGGGAGAAAGTTAAGCAAGGGTTTATTCTGAATAAGTACTTCCTAAAAGAACCTACTTATTCTGAATCCACACCAGATGATGACTTCAATCGATATCTGGAGAACTTCAGCGACAAAAATCTGATACAACGAACAGAACGGCTACCTCAGATGCTAAAATCAAAATTAAGGCCCCTGAAAAGGAGTACATGGTGTGCCCGACGATTCCAGGAAGCAACATTCCAGACAAAACGTATATTTTGAATTACATCAATCAGCTGGCCAAAATTAAAGGATACAAGATTGATAACCACGATCGCAATTATGCCAGAGTGAGAGATGGAATATATGAGAGTATACAACTAGTTTCTGACGCCCAACGCGAAAAGATAAAGAAGGGAGGAGCAGCCAGATGGTTCGCTTAAATTATTTTATCTTTAATCATCTGCTTCTTCTATTTTGATTATTGTCCCTTCTGTTTTCCACTTGTACTCATCGACTCATATTAATACATGTGGATTTTCTCAAGACAAACTCTCATTGTCCAAAAACCTTTATTTTGTATTTGATTGTTATATGAACTAAATAACAATCTGCTAACCCTTCTGGTTGTTTAAAACTAGATCATGTTAATGCTTTACTTAGGATTATCTTGTAAAGTGTGGTTTCAACATCATCAAAAAGGGGGAAATTGTTGGGAACCCCGCAAATAAATTAGTTTTGATGATGTTCTCTCGAAAACACACTTAGATTTAATCATGTTCTGTTAGACCTCAATCTGTTCTTTGAGTACCAGAACACTAAAACATAAAGTGTTTCGGATAAGAGAACTGATCCTAGTTCTGTCTACGAAATGACTTAACTTGTAAAGGATTTCATCCTATAGAAGTCATTCTGTCTTTTCTTACTCAATAGGACCAGATCGATAAAGCAGACAGAAGCAAATAGAAGATCCATCAGAATTATCATCAGCTTTTACCAGAACACTCAGAAGAATCAACCATGCTTTGAAGCATACTTTCTGTAGGACCAGATCGACTGTGACCAGATCGATATCAACTTGCCTCGACCAGATCGATATCAATCTGCTGCAGCCAGATCGATATCAATCTGCTGCGACCAGATCGACATTTAGTGTTGAAACCAGATGATATCAAACTAAATGTTGGTGAACCCCAAAAAACCCGTGCTACGTCATTCATACCATCGAAGGAAGAGAATCAATCAAGACAAGAAGAAGGAAAGTAGTATCTGTCAAACGATCTGCTTACCATATTTAGAAGATTCTGTCAACCTTTCAAAAGGCAAGAGGAGATAATTTAGGGACTCAATAACCTTGATTGGTAAAATCACATTTACTTCGAACCAATCAAGCACAACGGTTAGAATTTCAAATTCGACACCAATAAAAGCTTGGAACAAAGACTGGAAAAATACAAGAGAAAATCATCTACGATCAACAAGCTGTTACTCTGCTCAGAAATCAAGTCATCTTACGAAGCATTCATTCGAGGAGATTTCAAACCACCAGATCGTGTTCTAAGCTGTTCGTGATTGAAATCACATCAACTCGATTTAAGTCTGTCTTATCGAGAAAGAAAGAAGGAGATCTTCGCTAGCTAGTAGTTTTCTACTGGATTAACGTGAAGAGATCCAGTTACAGTAGTTTTCTGTAAGTTGTAAAGGGACACGACCTTTATTCGTGCATAAGTTTCAACCAGGTTGTGTTCGAAACTTGTGGCTCGTGCTCAGCGAGTATAAACAAGAAGAGTATCCTAGTAGTGGATATCTAATCTAGTTTGGATTAGACTATGGACGTAGGGTGTTTCCCAAACCACGTAAAATAACTGTGTTATTTACTTTCTGCACTTTACATTCCGGTTGTTTTATCCACTAACTGTCATTCTCATTCAAAATTGCATTCTTAATCAATCTGCTAAATACTTGGTTAATTTTTGAAAAGGATTTCTAAACAAAGAGCACTGACTAAGTCCACCATTATTCCGCACACAACGCTCTGCTAGAGAACAAGATCACTCTTGATCTTCGCCTAGTGTTATTCACTCGAGAGATTCTACCTGGACAGAATGAGATCGATCTGGTTATCGTTCTGGTCTGTCACGAATAGCAATCTGTTCTTCAGAAAGCTTAAATCTCTCTAAATTTTCGATATACACATCAAAACACTACTGTAAACTGGATCTCTTCACGTTAATCCACAAGAAAACTACTAGCTAGCAAAGATCTCCTTCTTTCTTTCTCGATAAGACAAACTTGAATCGAGGTGTGATTATGATCACAAACGGTTCGGAACACGATCTGGTGAGTAGAAATCTTCTTAGTAAATGCTTCGATGGTTGAGATGATTTCTGCGCAGAGTTTACATCTTGTAGATGGTAGATGATCTTAAATACGTATATTGTTGGTCCCGAAAGAGCAAGGTTTGGTGTATGGGGGGGG
>JAPKLX010000250.1:256083-268781 GCA_026898415.1 Leonotis leonurus
TACTAGCTAGCAGGGTGATCTCCTTTCTCTCGACAAGACAGACTTGAATCGAGGTGGTTGGTGTGATGTAGAATCACAAGATGTTGAAGCTCTAAGTCTGGAATGCAGAGTGCTTGAAGGATAATTGCAGTATAGTTCGTGCGTGTTCTCTCTATTTCCAGATTGTTGACTTCAACTATATATAGGCATTGAATATTGAAATTCTAGCCGTTTGTTGATTGGCGTGAGATAGATGGTATATTGCCAATCAATGATTTTCATCATATCTGTTCTTGCCATATAAGAAAGGTTGACTCAATCTTTGATTTATGGAAATCAGATTGTTAACGGTCTCTTTCCTTATATGTTTAAAAACGTAGATCTTATTTCCAAACCCTGTTGGATGGACTTTGATCTTGACGTGGCAAGTATATATGATGTGTAGGATGATGTCAGCTAATGGCTTGATGACTCAATCGCTCTGGTTCATCGCTGTGGGCATCGATCTGGTCATCGATCTGGTCGCTGTCTGTTACAGCAGATCGATTCCTCTGGGCGTGAAATCTTGACCTTCATCCTATTCTAAGTTGAGAATGACTTCTATAGGAGCATATCCTTTACATTTTAAGTCATCTCCTAATCTGATACATAACACAGATCGGTCTATCTATAGTGATCTGGTTTTACACGAGGAACAGGTTAACGTACAGACCAGCTAAGTGTGTTTCGAGAGACCATCATCAACACTAATCTTTAGGGTTCCCAACATATATTGCTCTCTATCTCTGCCAGTCTTTGTTCCGAGCTTTTATAGGTGTAGAATTTTAAAATTCTAACCGTTGAGCTTGATTGGTTTGAAGTTAATGTGATTTCACCAATCAAGGATAGTGAATCCCTAATTTGTCTCCTCTTGCCTTCAAAAGGTTTTTACAGAATCTTCTAAATATGGCAAGCAGATCGTTTTACAGATACTGCTTTCCTTTTTCTTGTCTTGATTGATTCTCTTTCTTTCTATGGTACGAATGACGTAGCTCAATTTTTGAGATTCACCAACAATTAGTCGATATCATCTGGTTTTGAATGTCGATCTGGTTGTAGGCGTTCTGGTTGAAGTCGATCTGGTTGAGCACAAGTTGATATCGATATGGTCATAGTTGATCTGGTTTAACACAATCTGGTTGAAGTTGATCTGGTTCAACTCGATCTGGTTGAGATTGATCTGGTTCAACACGTTCGGGTTGAAGTTGATCTGGTTCAACACGTTCTAGTTGAAGTTGATCTGGTTCAACACGTTCTGGTTGAAGTTTGATCTGGTTCAACTCGATCTGGTTGAAGTTATCTGGTTCAACACGTTCTGGTTGAAGTTGATCTGGTTCAACTCGATCTGGTTGAAGTTTGATTTGGTTCAACTCGATCTGGTTGAAGTTGATCTGGTTCAACACTTTCTGGTTGAAGTTGATTTGGTTCAACTCGATCTGGTTGAGGTTGATCTGGTTCAACTTATCAAATTGAAATTTACTTCGAGGAGGGTTGATTCTGCTGAGTGTTCTGGTGAGAATTTATGTTTAGTTCTGTTGAAACTTTCTGCTTGCTTATGATGTTTTAACGTTCTGGTCCTATTGACTAATCAAGACATAATGACTTTTATAGGCTGAAGTCCTTTACAAGATAAGTCAATTTTAGGACAGAATAGGGATCAGATCTCTTATCAGATACACTTTATATATTAGTGTTCTGTTACATATGGAGCAGATCGAGGTAACACAGAACATGAACAAATCTAGATGTGTTTTCGAGAGAACATCATCAAAACTAATTTTATTTGTGGGGTTCCCAACAATTTCCCCCTTTTTGATGATGTTGAAACCACACTTTATAAGATAAACAGAGAAAAGCATTTAACATGATCTGGTAAGGTTAGCTTATTGTTATTTGAGTTCATATAACAATGAGGAACAAAAATATAAGTTTCTGGACAATGAGACTTTGTCTTCAGAAAAATCCACATGTATTAATATGAGATGATGAGTACAAGTCGAAAGAGAAAGACAAAAATAGAGACAGATGATTAAAGATAAATACATTTAAGAAAACCATCTGGATGCTCCTCTTTTCTTCATCTTTTCTCTTTGGGCGTCAGAAATTAGTTGGATGCTTTCGTATATACCATCTCTCACTCTGGCATAATTTGGATCGTGGTTGTCGATCTTGTATCCTTTGATTTTGGCCAGTTGATTGATGTAGTTCAGAATATATGTCTTGTTTCGGATATTGCAGCCTGGGATCATTGGGCACACCATATATTCTTTTTCCGGAGCTTTGATCTTGATTTTGGCTTCTGATGCAGCTGTTTTGATCCTTTGTATCAAGCTCTTATCACTGAAGTTTTACAGATACCTATTAATGTCCTCGTCTGGTGTCGATTCAGAATAGGTTGGCTCTTTCAGAAAGTATCTGTTCAAGATTAATCCTTGCTTGATTTTCTTCCAGTCGTTCTGGTCATCACTTGGGACCCATGCATCAGTTGGTGTCTACTTCTGTAGAGAAAGATTCCATGAGAAGGCCTTTTTCTTTTTCTTCTTGGACTGAGTAGTAGATTGGGAGGACTGCTGTTGAGAACGTTCTACTGAAGAAGGTGGAGAGAAGGTCGTCTGGAAAGATTTTTCCTTTGCCTCTTGAGCAACTATTTTTCTTTCCCTTTCTGCTTGTTCTTTGTAAAATTGCGCTCCGAGTACTGGATCACAAGCTTCCTCCATGTTCAGTCCAAACAACAGCAGTTCTGCTATCTGTTCTCCCTCATCTATTGGCTTTTTGCCCTTGTCATGGGATTGGCTCTGCTGCCTCTGTGTATGGACACCAGAGTGAGTCTGTTCTGGTTCAAAGAGAGTAGGATCTGGCGTTGGTGGTGTAGTAGGCCTCTTCTTCTCTAATTTTCCAGTACAGCCGCTAGTGTTTCTGTTTCTTCTCCCACATCTTATGTTTCTGTCAGCAAGTTCTTCTCTTTACCCATCCTCTTGCCACCTTTGCCTCCTGAGATTTCCCCCTTTTCGACATCATCAAATAGGGACTTGATGAGTGCGCGAAGTGAGGCAATCTCCTCCTGCATTTTATCTATCTTCTCTTCAGCGTCAAACTTGAACCCGAGTAACAGATTGACTGTTTGATCAGATGCATTTAGTTTTTGTTCAAGCCTGCTGTTCATCGTGGCCAGGGTTCTGTCGTAGGTTTCTTGAAACTCTTCCACCGCAGAGATCCTAGTGCTTTGATGCTCAAATTCTTCAGGATTTGAATAGAGCAGATCATCCAAAACATCCATCTGATGTTGCTTCATTAATTCCACAAATTTTTCGTTTTCGAAGGCAACGAATTGAGAGTGTATGGACAGAGTGGCTGCTTCCTTGATCTCAGCAGTAATCAGATCAGCCTTCTGTGCAACTGCACTTCGATGGTCTCCTACTGTTTGACCAGAAGGTCAGCCACCAGTGTGGTCGTCTTCTGTGCTTGCTCTTCTACGCCTTCTAGGCTGATAGTGAGTTTTTCTTGTTTGGCTTCGTTGGCCATTCTGTCATCATCAATCTTTTTATCAAGCTCCTTCTGGACAGTTCTGAGCTTTCTTCTGATATCATGATCCATATCATTGACATAATCTTTCTGGTGTTGATTAAAGTTAGAGAGAATCTGAGTTGCCTTTTCTTGTAGCATGTTGCAGGTGTCTGTCATGTGATCTTCAACCCGAAGAGTGATCAGGTTGTCGATCTTATAGTTGTTAAAAGGTCTGGTTTCTCTTTCCAACAGCTCCTCCGTCGCATAGAAATGGACATTTTTCTTAAGCTTCTGTGCGACCCCCGGAGTGTACAACTCATTGCTTGGTTCTCCATCGATGGTCTGCCCCACTGGAATGTCATCAACTGGGTCAAGGTTGATGACGGGGATTTTCTTTGTTGCCTTCTTAGGCTTCTCTGTTTCTTGAACTGGTGGTGGAGGTTGTTGTTCTGGTTGAGCAGGTTCCTCTATCTGAACATCTTGTTCTGTTGCTTCATCTGGTACACTTAAAAAGAAATCCATTTTATCAGAATAAAATGATTTCAGATCGATCTTCAGAAGGCTTGCCTCATGCTTCATGAGCACAAGAATGAGTTGCGAGTATTCTCTTCGTACTTCACTGACCGTGTTGGCTTGAAGTAGATTGAGTAAGGTGGCATCTTACTTCTTCAATTCTTCTATCGTTCTGATCTGGAGCAGTGCATCGAATATGTAATACTCGCTGTCCTTGACCAACAAGTAGAATTTCACGCGCTTGGCTGCTCCCAGACTCTTTGGGAAGAAGGTGAATACCCGGAAACTCTTGTAACACAGAGTGATCTGCTTTACTCTCCAACAGATTAATGACACTCTTTGCTTGGCATTTCTTTTCTTCTTCCTCATCAGTGGATTCAGCCTCCTTTTCATCCTCACTTATTTTCTCCATTCTGTTTGGTGAGGGCATGGCTGTTCTAGCTGGAGAAATGTCTTTCTCCTGATACGGGTTGAAATTGGATTCTGGTTCCACAAAGAATGGTTCTGTTTGTGGAGCCTCTGGAGTTGCTATCTCAGCCTGTGTCGCCTCCTCTCCTTGTTTTGTTCTGACTTGTTCTGGTTGTTCAGATTCTGGTAGAGAGTGTTCTGTTGCTGCTTCTGGTGGTGGTGTGGATTCTTGAACCTTCATCAGTCTGCGCCTCTTCTGCTTAGGCTGAGAAGCAGAAGTTTCTGTATCAACAGAACTTCCCCTTTTAACAGTTGGTCTGCGTGCTGCCTTCTCTTTCACCATTTTCTTCTCCTTGGTGGCCTTGCCTTTCTATTTTTCAACACCTTTGGTAGGTGGCATCCATGTTGGATTAGAACTTCCCATCTCCAGAAGTGCTGCGTGATACACTTCATCCGTAATTTTGTTGAAAAGTGCTGGAGTTAATCCCATGGACATCTCGATCTGATGTTGATCCTTGGGTATAGTAAGACATGTATTAAACTCCACAACATTCTCCCAGACCTGCTGTTTAAAGAATCTTTCCACCATGAGGCTGATTTTGGTGGAGTGTCCTAGATTTCTCCTGACTTCCACCAACACACCTCTTCCTCTGCTGTCTTTTGTATAGGTAACCAACATGGCTTCTTTAGCCATCAAATCAAATAATATTTTGCTCCAGTTGACTTTGAGATTGAGTACAACAGCCGTGAGAATTTGGAATTTCTCAGGAGTCACTTGATCATAGGACCCGCTGTGGTTGAGGAAAATTCTTTGAACCAATTCAAACATTAGCTTGAACCCAGGTTGAAGTAAGGATCGATGAAACATCTTTCCAGTATATGCGATGGGTATCACCATCATAATTTCCACCACCGCCTGAAGTTGTTCAGAGGTGATCCGTCCAATGTCAGGCCTTCATCTTTCAACCGATATGCCTGGTTGATCATTGCGATGACATTGTATGTTGTTTTACTTCTCCTGTCCCCGATTGGCATCAACACGTTGGCTTCATTACCATTTTTATCACTCTGCCATGTTAGATAAAATGTTGCTACTTGTTTTCCCAGTAACATGTTGGGATGTGAAGTAACAATGTTTCAGAATCCTATAAACACAAGAACATATAGAGAACATATATGTATATTCATCAGTTCATGTGATTATGAAGTACGAATATCCCAAGCACATGTACAAGTTAATATACACTATTCAGAGCATTTTCCAGAAAAGGAAAATATAAACAATATACAAAGCACATATTAAGTTGCAGATGAAGAATTTAAGAACAAAAAAACCTTTGCAACGAGTAATCATAGCAAAAATTTCTTCGAGTTTGCGAAACCCGTGAGTATCAAGGACTGCGTAAGGTTCAGGGGAAAGCAATTTCTGAACCTTAGCCACATGTTGGAGAAACAAGGAGGTTTGAGGTGCCATGATCAAACACAAAAGACTTTGAAAGAGTTTGTAGAGAATCAAATCTGGGAAATTCTTAAGTGTTTAGAGAAACTAGTGCTCAGTGCGATGAAAGTGTATGTGAATAGTTAAGTGTAAGGACAACGCATATATATAAGAAAATAATCAACGACACAGATGAAAGGGATAAAAATTGGAGGGTTGGATGAGAATCTCCCTTTTTAGGTTTTCCCGCTTCAGCCTTTTATTTTGCCGCCTTTCCTTGCATTTGATGTACGCGCTAGATCCTAGGGTTTTAGGAGAGAGTGTACGTATCTTCTTATCCACTGCAACTTTCATTTTCGTTTTCTTTTAGAGATTTTCTCGATCACAGTTTCCAATGGGATGCTAATCATCACAAATATAGGAGATTAGCAAATCAAGATTAGAAAATAATTTTACAGACTGTAATCTAGGAGGTTAATTATGGATAGTGACGTCTTTCATCTGGGAGGCTTCAATTTTCTTAAAAAATTCCCCCTTGACTCAGTAATTATTTTTTGAAAATAATTTCCACGTGGCATTTCTTCAATTTGAGCAAGTTTTGACACGTGAAATCTTTATTTCCGTCTGGTCTGTTATTCTGTCATTCTGGTTGATGTTCTATTTTGTCATTCTGGTTGACATCCTGTTTTGTCATTCTACTGACGTTCTTGTTTGTCATTCTGTTTGACAATCTGGTTTGTCCTTCTGTTTAACAATCTGATTTGTCCTTCTGGTTGACAATCTATATCTTTATGTTTGACAATCTGGTTTCATCAATCTGGTATTGACTTCATTCTATCATCCAGATTTAGTAATCCAAGCTTTCAACATAGCATCTTAAATCTTTCTTCTGGTAGAGCTTTAGTCAAAATATCAGCATGTTGCACATCTGTGTAAATCTTCTCGATCTAGATATGCTTTCTCTCCACATGATCTCTATTGAAGTGATGTCTTACGTCAACATGTTTGCACCTTGTATGGAGTACTGAATTCTGTGTTATCCCTATTGCGCTTGAACTGTCAAAGAATATAGGTATCTCCTTTACATCGATCTCGTAATCCTTTAGTTGTTGCTTCAACCATAAAATTTGTGCACAACAACTTCCAGCAGCCATATATTCTGCTTCAATTGTTGATGTGGCAACGGATGTCTGTTTCTTAGAGAACCAAGATATCAACTTGTTTCCAAGAAACTGACATGTACCAGAAGTAGACTTTCTGTCCAATTTGTATCCTGCATAATCTGAGTCAGAATAGCCTGTTAATTCAAGGTTGTCATCAAATGGATACAAGAGACCAATGTGAACTGTTCCTTTTTGACGGCTTCCATATGTGATTCTTTGGGATTGGCCTGGTATCTGGTACATACTCTGACTGCGAATGTAATATCTGGTCGACTTGCAGTAAGATACAGCAGCGAGCCAATAATGCCTCTGTATTGTGTTATATTTGTTGGCTTGCCTTCTGGGTCTGGATCTATCTTCCCGTTGGTTTGCATTGGAATTTTGACTGGTTTACTGTCTTTGACTCCAAACTTGGTGACCAGATCGTTAATGTACTTTGCTTGATTAACAAAGATACGATCCGGTAACTGCTTCACCTGCAAACCTAGAAAAAAATTCATCTCGCCCATCATGGACATTTGATATTTTTTTTTTCATTAGTTCAACGAATATGCCACCCAGATAAGCAGATTGTGATCCAAATATGATATCATCAACATATATGTGCACTAAAAGGATATGCTCTTTGACTTTGATTACGAACAGTGTTTTGTCAACAGAACCTCTTCTAAACCCTGATTCCAGGAGGAATGTTGATAATGTTTCATTCCACGCTCTGGGTGCTTGTTTCAGACCATAACCAGCTTTAGCTAATCTGTATACTTTCTGGTCTGGGTTTCCTTCTTCAAAACCAGGTGGTTGCTCAACATATACTTCCTCTTCAAGTATACCATTTAGAAATGCACTTTTAACATTCATCTGGTACACTTTGAATCTCTTGTATGCTGCATATGCTAGGAACTGTCTGATTGCTTCCAATCTGGCAACTGGTGCGAAAGTTTCATCAAAATCAATACCTTCTTGTTGACTGTATCCTTTTGCAACTAATCTGGCTTTGTTTCTGACTAATTCACCGTTCTCATCTCGTTTATTCTTGAATACTCATTTGACACCTATCACTCCCTGATGTTTTGGTCTGTCTACTATATAACAGACTTGGTTTCTTTTAAACTCGTTGAGTTCTTCTTGCATGGCAATAACCTAATCTGCATCTTTAAGTGCTTCAAAAGCATCAGATGGTTCAACACGTGATAGATAGCAACTAAGAAGTGCACTTTCTCCATGCATTCTTCTGGTTTTTACACGATCTGATGGGTTCCCAACAATCTGATCAGGAGGATGATTGTCTTGTATCCATCTCCTTCTGCTGGACATATCTTCTTCTGATATCTCTGGCTCATGTTCATTTGTTGGGTCCTCAAATTCTGGATGTGATGTTGAAGATGCTCGGAAAGGATTTTCAATTTCTGGTTCTTCAACTTCTTGATTGTTATTCCAGCCATTTGTATCTCTGGATTCTTCTGGTTGATCTTGAGATTGTTCAACATTATCTCCTTCTACTGATTGATTACCTTCTGGTGGAGTCATCGATCTATCTAACTCCAGAGTGATATGTTCTGTTCCCCCTTGCTGTGAGCTTGTTATATCAGCATTAAATTGGACTTCAACTTCATTCTCTTCTGTTGTATTCCAGATTAGAGTATCCTCTAATAGTATTCCCTCTGTTCTCTTGTCCTTTTTCTGGCTTTGAGTACGTTCATCACCTATCTCTCTGCAATTGATAAAAGATTCATAAAAAATAATATGAGGTGTTACCTCCACAATATGAGTCTTCTTGTTGTAAACCATATAAGCTTTACTAACATCAGAATATCCTAAGAATATTCCAGGGTCAGCTTTACTATCAAAGGTTTTCAACTGAGATTTCCCATTATTATGAATGTAACACAAACAACCAAAAGTACGGAAATATTGTATCCTGGGCTTTCTGTTGTTCCAGACTTCGTATGGTGTCTTCCCATGTCTAAGGGTAACCACCGATCTGTTCTGCGTATAACAGGCTGTGTGAATGGCTTCCGCCCAGAATTTCTTTAGTAGTCTGGTTGCATTAATCATGGTGCGAGCTTCTTCTTTTAATGATCTGTTCCTTCTTTCAACTACTCCATTATGTTGAGGTGTTCTTGCTGCAGATGTTTGATGTCTGATTCCCATCTGGTTGCAATAATTCTCAATCTTCTGGTTTAGGAATTCTGTTCCACGATCTGTTCTGATGATTGTAACAGAAGTTTCCTTTTTCTTGATTATTTTGTTGAGGAAATTTGGCAGCTTGTCCAATGTCCCTTTCTTCTTATATAAGAAGATTACCCATGTGAATCTTGAATAATCATCAATGATGACCAGAGTGTACTTCCTACCATTTATACTTAATGCTTTGACTGGACCAAATAAGTCTAAATGAAGTAACTCTAAGATTCTGGTGGATAACTGCACTGATTTGCTAGTAAATGATGATCTGGTTTGCTTCCCAGCTTGACATGCTTCGCAGATATGGTTCTTATCATATACTTGATCTGGTAATCCTTCGACTAGCTTCTCTCTTGCAATTTTATTGATTGTCTTAAAATTGAGATGACTTAGTCGTTTATGCCATTGCCAATTTGTTTCTGATATTGTCTTAGTAACCAGACATGTCTCAATTTGGTTATTCCATTGCACAATATATAATCTGTTCTGCAATTTTCCGGTAAGAAGAGTCTCATCTCATTCCTTGTTTTTCACAAAATAGTTGTTAGCATCAAATATAATCTGATTTCCATTAGCACAAAATTGTCTAACTTAAAATAGATTATGACTAAGACCCTCAACAAATGATACATTTGCGATTGTGGTCTTGCCAATAGTTATATTGCCATATCCTCTGGTGTAGCCTTTTGAGTTACATCCAAAGGTTACCTGTGGTCCTTCTCTTTCCACATAGTCTGATAGAGCATTCTAATCACATGTCATGTGTTTTGGACATCCACTATCAATAATCCAGATTGTTCCCTTCGCTACTTTACTCCTTCTTGTAGTTCTTCGATCCTCATTCTGGTCGAGTCCATTATCTAGACCCATGTAGCATTCATCCCATTCTTCATTTGTTTCTTCTGCATAGAATGCTTCATCATCTTCTGATGAACTTTCTGTCAGATGACTTGAGCTGCTAGAGTCTTTTTTTGCTATTATGGCCTTGCGTTGGGCTCTGAGCTTACGATCTCTTTTAGCTCGTAGCTCTTCTCTTTGACTTTTAGACAAGTCTGGGAAATCTGTTTTGAAGTGACTTGTTCTCCCACATCCATAACAAGTATAGTCAGTAGAGTTAGTAATTTTACCATTACTTCTACTTTCTGCTTTATTGTCAAATCATTCTGTATCTTTGTTCTTCTGGTATCTGCTTTTGTTATCTTTGTAGAACCTTCGATACTTTCTTGATCTGATTTCCATCTTGTCCATCCTCTTGGCAATCATCGAAAATTCTTTGAGTAGTTTGTCATAGCCTCCTTCTTCTGGTGTGGCACATGGTTCTTATTCATCTGTTTTGCACTTCGCTTTGAAGGTAATCTCTTTCTCTTTCTTTGAGTTGTTCTCGTTCATCTTGCTGGAGGAATGATCTGATCCATGTATCCTTCTGATGTCACATTCGTGAATAGCCAGATGGTCAAAGAGCTTCTACGGATAGATCGTTGAAATCAGCACGTAGTGGTTGCATTACTGAATAAATATCCCAGCTTGGTGGTAATGCTCTGAAAATCTTGAGATTCTTCTCTCTCTGTGTGTACTTGTTCTTATTGAAGGCAGAGACTTCAAGTAGCACTTCTATGAACCTGTTCTTCATCTGCTCGATGGTTTCTCAAGGTTTCATCTTGAATTCATCGAACTTGTTACATGCTAGTGACAGCTTGTTCTCGATCATTGCTTCAGAACCTAGACTTAGTTCTCTCAAGGCTTCCCACATCTCTTTGGCTATGTCAAGATCTTGGATCTTGGCCAGATGAACTCCTTCTACAGTACTGGAAATAACTCCTTTGGCAAATTCATCAAGATTTGCTTCTCTTCTTTCTTCAGATGTGTACTTTCTGGGATCTTTTAGTACGTCCTCCTTGACCACTCCAGTTTCAGTGATACGGGTTGTTTCTTCAGAAATTACTAATGGCCCTTCTTCAATCACTTTCCACATCAAACAATGATGAGCTTTGAGGCACATCTTGATTCTGAAACACCACTCTCTATAACCTTGAATGGAGAATTCTTCACATGCCCTGATAACAGATGAATGAAAAGATGTTTTCTAGATCTATTCAAGTTGACCACGGAGATTTCACTCTTGTGAAAACAGAAACAATGGTCTTATGAACCACTGCTCTGATACCACTTGTTGATCCCGAAAGAGCAAGGTTTGGTGTATGGTGAGGGGGAATACACCAAACACAAACCTTTCTGGTTACTTGACTAATTAGGTAAGAGATATTTAAGCTTTCTTTAAAGCAGATCGCTATAAATGACAGACCAGATCGATTACCAGATCGATCTCGTTCTATCCAGATAGAATCTCTCGAGTGAATAACACTAGGCGGAGATCAAGAGTGATCTTATTCTCCAACAGTGTATTGTGTGCGGAATAATGGTGGACTTAGTCGGTGCTCTTTGTTTAGAAATCAGTTTCAAAAATTAACCGAGTATTTAGCAGATTGATTAAGAATGCAGTTTTGAGTGAGAATGACAGTTAGTGGATAAAACAACTAGAATGTAAAGTGCAGAAAGTAAATAACAAAATTATTTTACGTAGTTCGGGAAATTCCCTACGTCCACGGTCTAATCTAAACTAGATTAGATATCCACTACTAGGATACTCTTCTTGTTTATACTCGCTGAGAACGAGCCACAAGTTTCAGACAAAATCTGGTCGAAACTTATGCACGAATAAGGGTCGTGTCCCTCTACAACTTACAGAAAACTACTGTAAACTGGATCTCTTCACGTTAATCCACTAGAAAACTACTAGCTAGCAAAGATCTCCTTCTTTCTTTCTCGATAAGACAGACTTGAATCGAGGTGTGAATATGATCACGAACGGTTCGGAACACGATCTGGTGAGTAGAAATCTTCTCAGTACATGCTTCGATGGTTGAGATGATTTCTGCGCAGAGTTTACAGCTTGTAGATGGTAGATGATCTTGAATACGTATATTGCTCTCTATCTCTGCCAGTCTTTGTTCTGAGCTTTTATAGGTGTAGAATATTGAAATTCTAACTGTTGAGCTTGATTGGTTTGAAGTTAATGTGATTTCACCAATCAAGGATAGTGAATCCCTAATTTGTCTCCTCTTGCCTTCAAAAGGTTTTTACAGAATCTTCTAAATATGGCAAGCAGATCATTTTACAGATACTGCTTTCCTTTTTCTTTCTTGATTGATTCTCTTCCTTTCTATGGTATGAATGACGTAGCTCAATTTTTGAGATTCACCAACAATTAGTCGATATCATCTGGTTTTGAATGTCGATCTGGTTGTAAGCGTTCTGGTTGAAGTCGATCTGGTTGAGCACAAGTTGATATCGATCTGGTCATAGTTGATCTGGTTTAACACAAACTGGTTGAAGTTGATCTGGTTCAACTCAATCTGGTTGATATTGATCTGGTTCAACACGTTCTGGTTGAAGTTGATCTGGTTCAACAC
>JAPKLX010000250.1:268791-304133 GCA_026898415.1 Leonotis leonurus
AGTTGATCTGGTTCAACACGTTCTGGTTGAAGTTGATCTGGTTCAACTCGATCTGGTTGAGGTTGATCTGGTTCAACTTATCAAATAGAAATTTACTTCGAGGAGGGTTGATTCTGCTGAGTGTTCTGGTGAGAACATATGTTTAGTTCTGTTGAAACTTTCTGCTTGCTTCTGATGTTTTAACGTTCTGGTCCTATTGACTAATCAAGACATAATGACTTTTATAGGCTGAAGTCCTTTACAAGATAAGACAATTTTAGGACAGAATAGGGATCAGATCTCCTATCAGATACACTTTATATATTAGTGTTCTGTTACATATGGAGCAGATCGAGGTAACACAGAACATGAACAAATCTAGGTGTGTTTTCGAGAGAACATCATCAAAACTAATTTTATTTTTGGGGTTCCCAACAGTGGAGAAGGATGTTCCAGAGATCTCTACTCTAACCTGGATACAAGCTGATATTCGAGTTTGTTCAAAGAATCTTTCTCAACCACAGTGGTTCCTATGATCAAGTTACCCCAGAGAAATTCAGGATTCTCACAGCTGTTGTTCTGAACCTCAAAGTTAACTAGAGCAGAATCATGTTTGATCTATTGGCAAAGGAGGCCAAGCTTGTGAAATATACCAAGGACGCCCGAGGGAACGGTGTTTTTGTGGAGGTCAGGAGGAACTTAAGGCATTCTACCAAGATTAGTTTCATGGTAGAAAATTTCTTCAAACAACAGGTCTGGGAGGATGCAACAGAATTCAACACTCGCTTTACCATCCCTAAAGATCAGCACCAAATAGAGATGTCCTTGGGACTCGCCCCAACCTTGTTCAACAAGGTTACATATGAGGTGCACCATGCTGCACTATTGGAGATGGGTGGTTCAAATCCAATTTGGATTCCACCAACTAGAGCAGTGGAAAAACAGAAGGCAAAGACACCCAGGGAGAAGGTGCAGAAGGAGAAAGCAACACGCAAACCACCTGCCAAGAGGGCAAGTTCCATCGACACACACACTTCCACCTCTCACCAGCCTAAGCAGAAGAGGCACCGATTGAGGAAAATACATGACTCTCCACCACCCACTGAAGAATTCCAACAAGACACAGATGACATTCCACAACCAGAACCAGAAATAACTCAACTAGAACGAGTTAGTCCAGAAAAAGCTAAGGAAGCACCACATCCAGAACACCCCATTCTTCCACAGGCTGAGGAGCCAAAATTTGTGGAACCAGATTCCAGCTATAATCCAAATTTGGAAAATGACTTTTCTCCCGCTAGAACAACAACGCCCTCACCTAACAGAATGCAGAGGATCAGTGAGGAAGAAGGAGGAGGCCACAGTACTGAGCTTACTACAAGCAGGCACTGTCAGTGAAGTGCGAGCAGAATACCACCAACTCATCCTCGCGCTGATGAAACATGAGGCTAGATTTTTGAAGATAGACCTCACTCCATTTTATGCTGATAAAATGGAATTCTACTGACAAGGATATGGACATGGGAGGTCCAGATGGAGACCAGAAGGAGCAGTCCACTAGTCAACCAGATCAACCTACCCCACTACAACCCAGTCCAAAGGCAGACCATCCCAAGAAAAGGAAGAAGAAGACACCAATTATCCATCTCAATCCAGTACATGAGGAACCAGCTGGTCAATACATTGATGGAGAACCCACCAACAAGTTGTACACACCTGGAGTAGCTCAAAAATTGAAGAAGAATGTTACATTCTCAACCCTTGAAGGGATTCTCGAAAGGGAGACAAAATCATTCAACAACTACCAGCTCGACAACCTAATCACACTCAGAGTTGAAGATCACATGACTGATACTTGCAACGCTCTGCAAGAAAAAGCCACACAGATCCTTGCTTACTTCAATCAGCACCAAAAAGACTTATGTCAATGACAGTGATCTGGATCTACGTCGCAAATTGCGCAACGAGGACAAAGAGCTAAACAAAAAGTTGGATGACGATAGAGCAGCTGCAGAAACAGCTAGGGAGAAGACAGATCTGCGATTAGAGGCAATTGAGAAGAAGACTCAGAATGTTCAAACTCTAGTTACCGATCTGATGGCAAAGCAGAATGAAGCAATTGATACTGCTGTAAAAAGTCAAGCTGCTACAATTACTGCTGAAGTACAAGAAGCTACCACTCTCAACATCCACGCACAACTTGCTGCCTTTGAGAAGGAGAAGTTCGTGGATATCATGAAAGAACCTCAGCAAGATGTACTGGATGATCTGCTCTATCCCAACCCCACAGAGTTTGAGAGCCAGAACACACGCTTAACAGCAGTAGAAGATCTACAAAATGCCTATGACCGTACCCTGGCCACTATGAATAGCCGTCTGGAACGCAAACCGAGTGTCACAGACCAGACCATGACACTTCTGCTAGGCTTCAAAATAGATGCAGAAGAGAAGATGGAGACCATGAAGGCCGAGATAGATTCACCCTGCACACTCATTAAGTCTATATATGATGATGTCGAAAAGGGAGAAATATCTAAGACTGACAAAGGAGGAAAGGGCTCTGGAAAGCAGGTAACAGAACGACCAGATCAAGGGACAAAAACTGCTGAAACTCAATCGGGTCCGATTCAAAAGCCAAGGGATAAGCCCACAACTCCACCAAGGGCAGATCCCACTATTGAATCAGAGCAAAGTCAACAACAACAACCCACTGCTACTCGGGATAAAGGCAAGAAGCCCATTGATGAAGGAGACCAGATAGCTAAGATGCTGCTGTTTGGAGTCAACAAAGAACAGGCTTGTGACCTTATCTTCAGGGCACAATTCTACAAAGAACAGGCAGAGCGTGAGAAGAAGATAGCTGCACAAGAAGCTAAAGAGAAGTCTTACTAGAAAACCTTCTCCTTACCGCCATCTTCAAAATGTTCTCAGCAACAGTCATCTCAATCTAAAACTTAATCAAAGAAAAAGAAGAGAAAGCCATTCACTGCATGGAATCTGTCCTTGCAAAAGCAAACAGCAAAAGATATCTGGGTACCAGAAAGTGACCAGAAGGACTGGGAGCTGGTCAAGCAAGGGTTCATAATGAATAGGTACTTTCTCAAGGAGCCTATATACTCAGAGTCTACACCAGATGAAGACTTCAACCTGTACATGGAGAATTTCAGAGACAAGGTTCTGATACAGAGAGTCAGACAGGCTGCCACGAGTGCTAAAATCCAGATAAAGGCACCTGAAAAGGAGTACATGGTATGCCCAATGATTCCAGGTAGTAACATCCCTGAGAAGACCTATATACTAAATTACATCAATCAGCTGGCCAAAATCAAATGATACAAGATTGACAACCACGACCCTAACTATGCCAGAGTGAGAGATGGAATCTACGAAAGTATACAACTTGTCTCTGATGCACAACGCCAAAAGATGAAGAAATGAGCGCCAGATGGTTTTCATAGTTGTCATATTTTAAGTACATCTACCTTCTCTTTTGATTGTTGCTCTACTTTTTGCTTTCTCCATGTGATCCAACTGTACTCAACCTGATATATTAATACATGTGAATTTTCTGAAGACAAAGTCTCATTGTCAAGAAACAGGCAAGTTCATATGAATGCAACAGACACAACAATGATTATAACCATCAACTTACAGATAGCGTAAACCCCACCTCGTGACGATGTTTCACAAAGACTTTTCACTTGCTTGGTTGTCCGGCTTGAGCTCTGGATACGGTGCCACCTAGCACTTTAAATAACTTTAACTTATTACACCTTGAAAGTATAAACTTATTATAATGTAAAACTCATATCATTTAAAATTATACAAAACTCGATTTATACATTTATGTAGTTCTTGAGACTACAACACAATCTAATTTAAGATTATGAAATTAATATAACAAGATAAACAAGTTTAGGGAATATTAATAAATAAGTTAAGCAATATTTCTCAATTCAAAATATAAAACATAGAATGTAATTACTAAATTCCGAACTTAAACCACAAGTTTCCGACATCAATTATGGACAATTGGCTTATCGGTTTCCAAAAACATAACCTCGAGTATATATTTTAAGGATTGGACTATAAAACTCCTAAAGAAATGTTTTGGATTCGGCATCGATTTGAAGCCGGAAAATTATACTCAATTCGCGCAGCTCCCGCGGCGCGTAGAATTAACACCCTAACTTCGTCAGGTCATAACTCCCTCGTCCGAACCCCTATTTACAATCCGAAGGTACCGTTAGAAAGAAGACGAAAAGATCTTTAAAATGGTATCTAATATGATGGGTTTTGGATAAATAAAATGGACGAAAATCAACTCGCAACCTGCTGCCCTGTTTCTGCCGAAAATGGAAAATTTAATTCATCGATTTTCGCCAACGTATTAACGACAACCCATGGAAGCAGCCCCGCTGCCGCCTCCACCTCTCCTCCACCGGCGGCCCTTCCTCCATAGCACAACCCTAACCCAACTCACCATAACCATGAATTCCATATCATATACATACATACTCACATAAACACATAATTAAACACCATTAATCACTAATTAAGAACATAATTAAAGGGATTACCTCCAATTCTTGAAGAGAAGAAGAAAAATTGAAAGAGGGAAAGAGAGGAAATGGTCGTGTGTGAGGGTAGACAAAAGAGTGTTTGAATGCTTCTACACACTTCTATATATATATATATATATATATATATATATTACTTAGCCATTAAGAAAGAAAATATCTTAGATATTTATAAAAAAAATCTTAAATATTTTTCTTAAATATTTCCTAATATTTATTTAAAAAATATATATATATTTTGCTAGGGCACATCCCGGCTCTAAGTCGAAAAACCTGTAAACATTCGAAATCGAATCCGTTAGTTCAAAATCATCTAAAAATAATTCAATTCGTATACCTCTATTTTATTTTTATTTATATAACTTGCCCAAAATAATATTAATAATAACTTTAAAAGTGTGGGGTATTACATCTGCTTAGTGTTATTCACTAGAGAGTTTTTGTCTGGACAGAACAAGATCGATCTGGTTTTTCACAACAAAGTAATTTGTTTTAAGAAAGCTTAATCTCTCTTTAGGGACCAATAGTTGATGTAGCAACTGATGTTTGTTTCTTTGAAAACTAAGAAATCAGCTTGTTTCCAAGAAACTGGCACGTTCCAGATGTTGACTTTATGTCCAACTTGCATCCAACATAATCTGAATCTGAATAACCTGTTAACTCAAAGTTGTCCTCACATGGATACCATAATCCAATATGAGTTGTTCCTTTAAGATATCTTAATATCTTCTTGGCTGCTTCCATATGAGACTCATTGGGGTTAGTATGGTATCTAGCACATACTCCAATTGCAAAAGTAATGACAGGTCGACTAGCAGTTAAGTATAGTAAAGAACCAATGATTCCCCTATATTGACTTATATTTGTTGGTTTTCCTTCTGGATCTGGATCTATCTTCCCATTGGTCTGCATTGGAATTTTGACAGGCTTACTATCTTTGACTCCAAATTTGGTGATAAGATCATTGATGTACTTCGCTTGATTAACGAATATACCATCTGTTAGTTGCTTCACCTGCAAACTTAGAAAGAAATTCATCTCGCCCATTATGGACATTTGATACTTGTTTTTTATAAGTTCAGCGAATTTATCACATAAATAACCAGATTGAGATCCAAAAATGATATTCGACGTATATTTGCACCAAAATGATATGTTCTTTGACTTTGATTATGAATAACGTCTTGTCAATAGAACCTCTTCTAAATCCTGATTCCAACAGAAATGTTGATAATGTCTCGTACCACGCTCTGGGTGCTTGTTTCAATCAATAAACAGCTTTGGCTAGTCTATACACCTTCTAGTCTGGATTGCCTTCTTCAAAACCAGGTGGTTGTCCTACATACAGTTCTTCTTCAAGAATAGAATTTAGAAATGCACTCTTCACATCCATCTGGTACACTTTGAATCTCTTGTATGCTGCATATTCTAGGAACAATTTGATTGCTTCCAATCTGGCAACCGATGCGAATGTTTCATCAAATTCAATCCCTTCTTGTTGATTGTATCATTTTGCAACTAATCTGGCTTTGTTTCTGACAACTTTACCATTCTCATCTCTTTTGTTCTTGAATACCCATTTGACACATATAACTCCCTGGTGTCTAGGTCTGTCTACAAGATACAATACTTGGTTTCTTTTAAACTCAATAAGTTCTTCTTGCATAGCTATAACCCATCCGCATCTTATAGTGCTTCATATGCATCTGATGGTTCATTACGAGATAGATAGCAACTTAGAAGTACACTCTCTCCATGCATTCTTCTGGTCTTCACACGATCTGATGGGTTTCCAACAATCTGATCTGGAGGATGATGTTCTTGTATTCATCTCCTTCTACCGGACATCTATTCTTCTGATATCCCAAGTTTTGGCTCTTCTGTTGGTTCCTCAAATTCAGGGTGTGCTGTTGAAGATGCTTGGAAAAGGGTTTTCTTCTTCTGGTCCTTCTATCTCAATTTCTTGATTGTTGTTCCAACTATTAATGTCTCTTGATTCATCAGGTTAACTTTGAAATGGTTCAGAATTATCTGCATCCACTGGTTCACCATCATCTGAGATCGATCTGGTTTGTATCAGATTGATGTGAGTAGTTCCCCCTTGCTGTGTACTGGTCTCAGCACTAGGTTGAACATCAATCTCATCCCTTTCTTTTAAATTCCAGATCAGGATATCTTCAAGTAATATTCCTTCTGATCTCCTACCATTGATCTGATTGGGAACCTGTTCGTAACCTGTTTCACTGTATACAAGAATAGTTTCATCTAATACAATATGAGGTGTTACCTCCACCACATGAGTTTTCTTATTGTAAACCCTATAAGCCCTGCTAACATCAAAATATCCTAGAAATATTTCAGGGTCAGCTTTGCTATCAAAGGTTTTCAATTGAGATTTCCCATTATTATGAATGTAACACATGCAACCAAAAGTACGAAAATACTGTATCATGAGCTTTCTGTTGTTCCAGATCTTGTACGGTGTTTTCCCTTTTTTGAGAGTTATCACCGATCTGTTCTGTGTGTAACAGGCTGTGTAGATGGCTTCTGCCCAAAACTTCTTAAGTAATATTGTTGCATTCAGCATGGTACGAGCTGCTTCCTTTAACGATCTGTTTCGCCTCTCAACTACTCCATTCTGTTGAGATTTTCTTGTTATTGATGTTTGGTGAGTTATACCCATCTGGTTGTAATATCCCTCAATCTTCTGGTTTAGAAACTCTGTCCCTCGATCTGTTCTGATTGTCACAACAGAGGTTTCCTTTTGCTTGGTGATCTTGTTGAGAAACTTTGGGAGCTTCTCCAATGTTTCTTTCTTCTTGAACATAAAGATAACCCAAGTGAATCTTGAGTAATCATTGATGAGAACTAGAGTGTACTTTCTTTCATTTATACTTAATGGCTTAACTGGGCCAAATAAGTCTAAGTGTAGTATCTCCAAGACTCTAGAAGATGAGTGAGCTGTTTTGCTGGTAAAAGATGACTTGGTCTGTTTTCCAGCTTGGCATGCTTGACAGATATGATCTTTGTCATATACTTGTTCTGGTAATCCTTCGACTATCTTATCTCTTGCAATCTTGTTGATTGACTTGAAATTGAGATGGCTTAGACGTTTGTGCCATAACCAGCTTGTCTCAGATATTGTCTTGGTAACTAGACATGTCTCAATCTGGTTTGTCCATTGCACAATATACAATCTGTCCTGCAGTTTCCCGGTCAAAAGAATTTCATCTCCTTCTTTATTTTTCACAAAACAGTTGTTAACATCAAAAACAATTTGATTTCCATTTGCACAAAATTGGATAACAGAAAACAAATTATGGCTAAGACCCTCAACATAAGAAACATTTGTAATGTTGGTCTTGCCAATCTTGATATTACTATATCCTATGATATAACCTTTTGAGTTACAACCAAAGGTTACCTATGGTCATTCTCTTCCCACATAATCGGATAGAGAATTCTTGTCACATGTCATATGGTTCGAACATCCACTATCAATGATCTAGATAGTTCCTTTTGTTACTTGTCCTCTTCTTGCACCTCTTCGATCCTGTAATTATATAGACTTAGCTACCCTTTCAACGAGTGGGTTCTTGGTTAGTAGCAAATGTTCCTTTAGGAATCTAGATTAACTTAGTGTTAGGAACACATATGTAACAAGTAATATGTCTTCCTGTATCATCTGTTCTTGATATAACTTTGTAAACAAATGGATCGTTTCTCTCAACATTATCCCAGTTGATCTTCTTCTTCTTGGTTGATGATGTTTTGGTAGATACCTTCTGCTTCTAGTCTCTATTTGTCTTGGCATAGTGAGCAGGTTGACTCTTCATCTGATAATACCTCTTATCTCATGCTTCTTTCATCATCATCTTCTGGGGTTGATTCTTCTTATTCTTCAGATCTTTGACTTGATCTGGTATGTTCTTTATTTCAGCCACGAACTTGGTTTCACTAGCTTTTCCAGTATATCCAAGTCCAGCTATTCCTCTTCTTTGCATGTCAATGATCATACCAGCTCGTTCTTAGCTTTCGTTGATCTTGCTCATGTTCTCCATGGTTTTCTTCAGTTTTTCTTCAACTACATCCTTTCGGCTTCCTTAGTCTTGATCTGTTCTCCTAGATCATTTACTTGATCAGAGAACTTGGTGTTTGTTTCACTCAAAATCTTTACTGTCTCATTCAGCTTGTCATTCTCCTTAATGACTTCAAAAAATAATTTCTTTATACTTGTGTAGCTTTTGAACATCTCACTGATCTCTTTCCCCATGAGACTTCTGATTCATCTTCATTTTCTGAATCATAGACAAGTTTATTTGAAGACATAGATATATGAGAATTTACCTCGATCTGGTTGAGTCCATTGTCAATTCCCATGTAGCATTCATCCCAATCTTCTTTTGTGTCTTTCATATAGAATGCCTCTTCGTTTCTGATGAACTATCAGATAGATGACTCGAGCTGCTTTGCGTTGAGCTTTAAGCTTTCAATCTCTTTTAGGTGTTAGTTCTTCTTTTTGACTTTTGGATAAGTCAGGACAGTCTGTTTTGAAGTGACCTGATCTGCCACAACCAAAGCAATTATAGTCAGTAGAGTTGGATGTTTTACCATTACTCGTTGTTTCATCATTGCTATCAGATCGATCTTGTTCTATTAGGCTGATATCTATTCTTGTTGTCTTTGTAGAATCTGCGATATTTTCTTGATCTGACTTCTATTTTATGCATCCTCTTGGCAATCATAGCGAACTCCTCGAGCCTCTTTCTTCTGTTGCAGCAGGTGCTACTGGTTCATCAGCTACGCACTTTGCTTTGAAGGCTACTTCTTTTTCCTTCTTGGAACTGCTCTTGTTCTTCTTGCTTGAAGTATGATCTGGTCCATGTATTCTTCTGATGTCCCATTCATGTATAGCTATATGGTCAAATAATGCTTCAACCGACAGATCGTTGCAATCAGTACGTAGTGGTTGCATGGTAGAGTATATCTCCCAGCTTGGTGGTAGTGCTCTGAGTATTTTGAGGTTCTTCTCTCTCTTAGTGTACTTATTCTTGTTGAAAGCAGAGACTTCAAGTAACACTTCGATGAATTTGTTCTTCATCTGCTCGATGGTTTCTCCAGGCTTCATCTTGAATTCATCGAACTTGTTGCATGCTAGGGAAAACTTATTCTCGATCATAGCCTCTGAGCCTAAGCTGTGTTCTCACAGTGCCTCCCACATCTCTTTGGCTGTATCAAGATCTTAAATCTTTGCCAGGTTGACCCCTTTTACTGTGCTTGAGATAATCCCTTTTGCAAAATCATCTAGATTTGCTTCACGTTGTTCTTCTGATGTATACGTTCTGGGATTTTTGACCACGGTCTCTTTGACTGCACCTGTTTCTGTGATGCGAGTCTTCTCTTCGTATATGGCTAGTGGTCCTTCCTCAATCACTTTCCACATCAGACAATGATGAGGTTTTAGACACATCTTGATTCTGAAACTCCATTCTCTGTATCCTTGGATGGAGAATTCTACACACACCCTAATTATAGAAGATTTCATAATAACAGATAGTATGCACGTGAATGCAAAAGGTTTTCATAGATTTATTCAAGTTGACCACGCAGGTTTTAACCTTGTGAAATAGAAACAATGGTCCTATCAACCACTGCTCTGATACCACTTGTTGGTGTCGAAAGAGCAAGGTTTGGTGTATGGGGGGGGTAACTACACCAAATACAAACTTTTCAGTTTACTTGACTAATTGCTTAGAGAGGTGAAACTTTCTCGAAGAGAGATTGCTTAAAATGACTGACCAGATCGTTACACAGTGTGTCCAGATTAACTCTCTTCTGAAAACACTTAGTAGATAGCAAGAGTAATCTTGTTATCCAACAGAGTGTTGTATGTGCGGAATATGGTGGACTTAGTCTGTGCTCTTTATTAGAAAACCTTTGCAAATCTTAACCGAGTAGTTTAGCAGATTGATTAAGAATGCAAAATGTATGGACGTGCTGGTTAGAGAATAAACAACTAAAAGTAAAATATGCAGAATACATATAACACAGTTGTTTTACGTAGTTCGGGAAATCTATGGACTTACAGTATACAACTGCAATAAGATATCTTCACGTTAATCTACTAGAAAACTACTAGCAAGCGAAGCTATCTTCCTTCTCCTTCTCGATAAGACATACTTGAATCGAGTGGTGTGATTTTAATCACGAATGGCTTAGAACACGATCTGGTACATTGAAATCTTCTCAAAGTATTCTTCGTTAAGTGAGTTGATTTCTGAGCAGAGTAACAGCTTGATAATTATCTTGAGGTATCTGTACTCTTCCAGTCTTGGTTTCAAGCTTTTATAGGTGTAGAATTTGAAATTCTTACCGTTGGTCTTGATTGGCTTGAAGTAAATATTAATTGCCAATTAGGAATTCGAATCCCAGAATATCTCATCTTGCCTTGGAAAGTTTGACCGAATCTTCAAATATATGGAAAGCAGATCGTTGATAGATGCTTCTTTCCTTCTTCGTATATTGATTGATTTTCCTTCCAAACTTGATCTCAAATTAGATATACTTTCCATCTTCGTGAGATCTGCTGATGTGGCAAGGTGATTTGGATTCATCAAAGTACATCTAGACACATAATTGAATGTCAGATGACTTGGGTTGATCTGGTCAAGGCTGGCTCACTTTATAGGAACGATCTGGTCATAGCAGATTGGTGTCTATCTGGTCAAATATCAATATGTTTGAACAAAATGCTCCAAAGCATGGTTTCAATCTCAGTGAAGAATTTCATCAGCAACCAGATCGAGTGTCCATCGATCAGATCATCTGCTTGCTTATAGTCTATTGTTGATCTGGTCCTCAAACAAAAGACATAATACTTCTATAAGATGTAATCATTTACACTTTAAGTAATTCTTTAATATGATCTAAAGATCATGTTCTCTATCAGATTCTCTTTTATGGTAACAATCTGGTACAGGTAGAATAGATAACAGCCTAGCAAACATAATTAAATCTAAGTATGTTTCGAGAGAACATCATCAAAACATAAATATTGTGGGGTTCCCAACAACAAACTAATCTAGTCATTTATCTGGAATGTCCCATATTTTTGGTATAAGTCATTTGACTTAATCCTCCGAAGGTGTATACCTTAGGAAGATCAAAGAACCATACTTGTAAATTGCCATGAGAAATAATGCGGAGAACATTTTAGGCCTCGACGAATGAAAAGAAAATCATAGATAGTGGATTCTACTTGCCAACCATATTCATGGATAGCTTATAGAAGTATAGAACTTGTGACCAATGCCACATATGTTGGGAACCCCACAAGTATTTTAAGTTTTGATGATATTCTCTCGAAACACACTTAAATTACATTTTGTCTCGCTAGACCTCAATCTGTTCTACATGTACTAGATTACTACAATATAAAGTGAATCTTATAGAGAACATGATCTTAGTCCATATTAGAAAATTACTTGGTATATAAAGGATCTCACCCTATAGAAGTCATTATGTTTCTCTATTGTCCGTGGACCAAATCACCAGCAGATTGAAGCAAGCAGATGATGAACCAGATGGTCACTCAGTCAGTTCTGACAGAACATCACAGAAAATTCTACCATGCTTTGGAGCATATTTTCTGAAGACCAGATCGTCTGCTAACCAGATCGATATGAATCTGGTGTGTCCAAATCGATGTTTAAACCTGAACCAGATGATATCAGATCATCCATCAGTCAAATGGCAATTACGTGTCATGTCATATTAACTGATGAAGAATCCCAAACTCATTGCCACATCACGCGAGTTGTCAAAATAGAAGGAGAATCAATCCATATGTGAAGAAGGAAAGTAGTACCTGTCAACGATATGCTTTCCATATTTATTGAAGATTTAGTCAAACTTTTCAAAGACAAGAGGAGATAATTTAGGGATTCAATATCATTGATTCACAAATCACATTTACTCCAAACAAATCAAGTTCAAACGGTTAGAATTTTAAAATTCTTCACCTATAAAAGCTTGGAACAAAGACTGGAAGAGTACAAGACTATCATCTACGACCAACAAGCTGTTACTCTACCTACAAATCATCTCATCCATCAAAGCTTTCATTAGAGAAGATTTCTACTAATCAGATCGTGTTCTGAACTTTTCGTGATTGAAATCTCACCTTGATTCAAGTCTGTCTTATCGAGAAGAGATTCAGTTGCAGTAGTTTTCTGTAAGTTGTAAAGGGACACGACCTTTATTCGTGCATAAGTTTCAAAGCAGATTGTTCTTGAAACTGGTGGCTCGTTCTTAGCGCGTATAAATAAGAAGATTATCCTAGTAGTGGATATCTAGTAGGGGGTTTCCTGAACCATGTAATCAGTTGTGTTATTTACTTTCTGCACTTTAAATTTTAGTTGTTTTATTCACTAATTTGCACACTCATTCAAACTGCATTTTTAATCGATCTGCTAAATATTTGATTAAGTTTCAAAAAAAAAAGGTTTTCTAATCATGAGCACTGTCTCCACCATATTCCGCACACAATGCTCTGCTAGAGAACAAGATTACTCGTGATCGCTGCTTAGTGTTATTCACTAGAGAGTTTCTGTCTCGACAGAACACGATCAATCTGGTTTGTCATAACCAAGCAATCTATTTTTCAGAAAAGCTTAATCTCTCTAATTAAATAGTCAAGTAAACTGAAAAGTTTGTATTTTGTGTATTCCCCCCCCCCAAACACCATACCTTACTCTTTCGGGACCAACAACAGATAATGAAATATTTTCAAAAAAGACGAGATGCCCTTGTTGCCTGTCTTGCCAGCAGATATCTTCGATATATGGGGAATGGGTTTCATGGGGCCTTGCCCAAGTACAAAGACAATCAGTACATTTTGCTAGCAGTGGATTATGTCTCTAATTGGATAGAAGCAATTGCAACCCCAAATGCATATGTTAGAACAATGGCTAGGTTTGTCAAAGGGAACATATTCAGCAGATAAGGAGGCATGACCAAGGCGATAGTTAGTGACCGATGTACACACTTTTACAACATCACCATCAGTAACTTGGTCAAGAAATATGGAGTCCACCATCGTATGTGTACAACATACCACCCCCAAGCAAATGAGCAGGTTGAAGTCTCCAATCACATTGTGAATAATATCCTGAGAAAGACAGTTGGCAAGACAAGGAAGGACTAGAGCGATTGTTAGGCTTTGTATACCTCAAAGCATGATTTTTGCTTAGAAGATGTATCAGATTTTTTTTTAAATTTGATTTTAATAAGAATAAATGTTTCTATCATTGGTTTGTTATTTATTATTATTATTATTATTATTATTATTATATATTGAATTGCAGAGATGTCCATTTACTACAATTTTATATTTTGTGGTGTATCAATGATCACATAAGGTAACACAGTCGGATCCTTGGTAGTATAAAGTCACAATATAGACAGACTTGGACAGTCTAGTCGGTAAAAGTTGCGATATCATTTGATGCGAGAGCTGACCTTAGCCCAAAAAATGATGTCGGAATGTATAAACTGCTACACATGCTTTAGGTATACATATTGAGAGGTTGCACAGTGAGATAAGTTCTACGTGATGTTGCTTAGAATGAGGCCTCGAAAATTAGTTCATTTCTTAATCTGTGACGATGACATTAGTATAAGCGATTGATTATACGCTGCTTTGATTAATCTATGCTTGCGGGTTTTTCGTAACTCTAAATATTGATGTCTATGGTGGTGGTGATTGACTTAGCTAGAAGTGTTCGACTGTCAGTCGTACATAATCGCGTCTCAATTAACACGAGTTGATTAAATCCACGTGAGGCGTTCAGAAATGATTATTACATAAAAAAAACCCCAACCAATTGAAATTTATTCCGTATGTAATAATTAAGGTCTGAACCGGATCACTCACGAATAAATATATTAATTAATTGTGAGTTGTCAGCAAATTCAATTGATTAATGGATTTATTAAATCTTAAACGCATGAAATAATTAATGACAAGAAGGTTACATCCATAATTTGAATGGATCAAGATGAGTTCAGTATTTATCCTATAGTGGATTCGATAAATATTTATGATGAAATGTCACTTTATTGCATTTCCATAGAGTAATTAATTTGAGGTTAAATTAACTTGAATTTATTAATTGAAGTCTATGTTGGACCAAGCAATTAATAAATTCAATTGGTCCTAAAAGAGACTTGAAAATTAATTTAATTAAGTTATGGATTTGACCAAGTCAAAATTAATTTTAAATTATTCAAATTTGAATTTGAATAATAGATGGAACTGCAGGGAGATTAAAGTGGAAATTTAAATTCTATTACTTGGGATCTTATCCATTCACCATAAAAACCATAACCTAGCCCAAAATATCTATAAAAGGGGATACATTGGGGTTGAAAATTCCATCCCCTACACAAGGAATTTTTTGCCACTTAATAGAGAATTAATTAAGTTTCTATTTTTCGAAAATTGTGCAGTGTTCAAACGCTCCAATTTTCGTTCTTGTTTCTCCTAAAATACTTGATATATTAGCCCACATGATATTCAAGTAGTAGATCGGAAATATGTTAGAAGTTTACAAGGTAGGTACAAATGAGATCAATTGAAGATTCCATCAGAGTGGATTGCAGTTCGTGGCTAATGATCCACAAGCGGAGGAGTCGCGTATGAGAAGGTATAATTTAATTAATTCCGAAATTATATTATCTTGTGTGTATTAAAAGCGTAAGAATTAATTATTTATATAATTTATTAAACTTGTTGATCCTACGAATTTATGAGCCCCTCATACTGGTTCTATCAGTTGGTATTAGAGTCACTCATAGGATTTTAATTTATTATATAAATTGGATTTAATTATTATTTGTTTTCATGTGATTGTAATTTGATATTATGACACTAGATTTAATTTCAAGAATTATATCTATGATATTACGTGGCTTATATGTTTTCATATCATATATATTCGTTTGTTTGTTCTTCAGTGCCCGTTTTGTGGCTTAAAATATGTAATCACACGGGAGTTGACCGTGTTAGATTATGATTTATTTTATTTCCATGTATTGCATTTTATTATGTGTAGACGAAGAATGAGACGGAGAAACAGAGGCCGAAACCGGGCCACGACATCGCCGTGGAGACACCCGGAAGCCGCACGGCGTGCGGCGCAAACCAGGTTGGGCACTCGCATAGCGCAGGAGGACAGCTTAAGCGCGGACCCGGCATCGTGCCAGACGTGCATTGACGCGCTGTTCGAGCGATGCATGCGCAACGGGACAAGGGCGCCAGGCGGGAGCCGGACGTGCGGTAGGCGCGCCATGCACGGAATAGGCGCTAGCGGGCGCTGGCGCGCCTCAGTGCATGTGTTGGCCCTTGGCCACTCTTGGCAGCGCTTGGCACGGCCCAACCAGGCTCGGTAGACCTTGGCCAGCCCTCGGCTACCTTCGGTAGCAGAAGGGGCGGGCCAGAGGCTAGCCCGTCCCAATTCCAAAATTTGAATTTTGACTTTTCTGGTATTTCAAGTCTGGTTTAAATTTAAATTTTAAATTGAAGATTGTTGGATCGGGAGCGCCCATCAGAATTGACGTACTGGCTCCACACACCAACACTTTCTTTCCCAGCCTGCTTTGTCCTCACTGACAGGCTGACCCAGGACACTTCCCAGTAGGTCACCCATCAAAGTATTGCTCCAAGCCAAGCATGCTTAACCTTGGAGTTTCTACTAAGGGGTCACCTGAAAAGATGATGCACCATGTTGGTATGAGTAGTCTTAATCAATTCATTTAACATCTCGTCAACAATGGTAGTGCAGACCCTTTTCGATTGAGGCAGGCCGCACTCCCATAAGTTCTCTCGGGTACGATACACGGAGGACCCCCCCTCCTGGAGGTGCTGGAGTCCACTTCCCAACAAAGATGAAGACCAAGAAGATTTATGATTTAAATTTACATTCCTTAGTTTTAGGAATTAGTTATTTTTATCCTATTTTGGATAATCGGATGTAATTATTTTTGCCCTATTATGTGTATAATTATTTTAATTTGGCTTTTATTTGCTATTTATTATGGAGATCTTGTCTAATTTGATATGCCATGATTTTATGGAGAACTTATATGTTTTAGACGTCATAATATTTGATTATCCATGTTAAAACCTCTTTTTAAAATAAAATGACTAAGTGTTAATTGTGATTGCATTTTATTAATTTAATTTGCTAAGATCACATATGGTCTCCATAAGACGGTCTTTTCGTAAAGTAACTTGTTTTGATTCTATCCGAGATCATATTTTACTAGTTCACGTGATAAGACTTCTCTAAGATGGCTGTAAGTTTTTAATTGATGGCTATATGACCCCTCCATTGTGAGCTTATTAAAGTCAATTATTTCTTTGGTGTCAAGGCTCATGGTAATAGCTTAGGTGTAATTTAGCAGTTATTGCAGCACTGCATGGCCTCTGAATGTTGAGTTATATGACCAGTAAAACCGTTTTAAAATTGATTGTGTAATCGATCACACTGCATGCTTGCATGATTTATTTTAAACAATATGTTCAAAAGCATGTTTTCTTTAAAGGTTTTGATTATCTGCATTTGAGCATATTATTTATGATAGTTTATTTGATTTATTCTCAGTTCTGTTAAGCATGACTTTCAATCCACTTGCCTCTATTCTTGAAAATAATTGCCTTGAGAATGATAATTTTCCTCATTGCTGAAGACATTAAGTTTATCCTTGACGATCCATGTCTACCAGTTCCTCATAATAACGCATCTGCCAGTGTGAGGGCCAAATGTGGTAAGTGGATGTGTGCTAACAAGATGATGAGGTGTTACATTATGGCTTCCATAAATAACGCCTTGCAGCATCAGCACGAGAGCAACAAAATATCTATTGATATCATGTTTAGCCTGCATGAGATATTCAATACACAGAGCAGGTTGGCCAAGCAAGTGACCATACGCAATGTGATGAACGTCTCTATGGCTGAAGGTACACCAGTTTGGGACCATGTCCTGAAGACGATAGGCTACTTGAGCGAAATTGAGAGTCTTGGTGGTCAAATTGACAAAGAGTCTCAGGTTGATATCGTTCTTCAAAGCTTACCATTGAACTTTGAGTCATTCCAGGTCAACTACGTTGACGGAATTACTGATTAAGCTGTAAACGGTGGAAACTGTTGTCAAAGGCCAACCCAAGACTGTGTTAGTAGCATTGGCTGCTCCAGCTTCTTCTAGCAACCCTAGAAAGGGTAAGTGCAAGAAGAAAGGAGCACCGAAAAATGCTAAGAAGAGGAAGGCGACAGGTGGGATTTCGAAAAAAAGGAAGGGACTGGAAAGTGCTTCAAATGAGGTGAGAAAGGATATTAGAAATCGGATTGTCCGCTTCGCCAGTAGTCGGTGAGCGGTCAAGGTATGTCTTCAGCTTTAGTGATTACATCATGTTATATGGCGGGTTCTACCCATTCTTGGGTAGTAGATACGGGAACCACTGACCATGTTTGTTGTGATCCGTAGGAACAACTGCGATCCAGACCACTTAGAGACGGGGAGATTTCCATGTCGTTGGGCAACGTTACGAGAGTGGCGGCGGTTGCAGTGGGAGACATAGAGTTACAATTTGCCTCTGCCGTTCTAGTTTTACATGATATTTTATTAGTACTTAGTTTTAGAAAGAACCTTGTTTCGGTTTATAAACTCGTTTTGGAAGGATATTTTTTTTCTTTTGATGACTATGTTATTATCAAGAAGAGAGATTTATTTATCTGTTCTAGTACTTTGGTTAACAATTTGTATACTTTCTCTGGAAAACATAAACTACGTTTAACTTCAACTTTTAACTTATTTATTAACTACAAGAAGAGAAAAGATTCTTGTCTTACGTCGAATGATACATATCTATGGCACTTAAGATTTGAACATATTAGCCTTATGAGGATTCAAAACTCCGTGGAACATGGGCATTTGGATAAACTCCAAGTTGAGCCATACCCTACTTGTGAATCTTGCTTGCAAGGTAAAATGACAAAGAGACCTCTCAAGGTCAAAGGAAATAGAGTCCAAGATGTGTTAGATATCATTCACTCCAACCTTTTTGATCTAATGTCGACTCAAGCTAGGGTGGGATGCAACAATTCATCACTTTCATTGATGATTAATAGAAATATGGATATCTATTTGATGCACCACAAGTCAAAATCCTTTCAAAAATTTAAGGAATTTAGGGCACTTGTGGAGAATCGTCCTAAAAAGACTATCAAGTCTCTATGTTCTGATCACGGAGGCGAATACCTCAGTGTTGAGTTTTTGAGCCATCTTTCGGAAGCATGGATTCAATCCCAGTTAACTGCACCGGGTACACCCAGCAAAATGGTGTAGCAGAAAGACGGAACAAAACACTCATGGAGATGGTAAGATCAATGATGAGTTATGCAAAGTTGCCTATTTCATTTTGGGGATATGCCCTAGAGACGACAGTTTACACATTGAACTTTGTACTATAGTCGGTCCCCAAGACACCGATTGAGTTGCGGACCGGACGCCATCCTAGTCTGAGAAATCTCAAGGTGTGGGGTAGTCCAACACACGTGCTAGAAAAGGACACTGACAAATAGGCACCAAGTACTGACTTGTGTCTGCTCATTGGCTATCCTAGAGAGATGTTAGGGTGGGAGTTTTATAGTCTTAGAGATCTAAAGTTCGTGATTAGCACTCACGCTCAATTTCTAAAAGAAGACTATGTGAACAACCACAATTCCAGAAGCTAGGTAGTTCTCGAGAAAATGTGAACTATAGCTGCTCCATATTCATAAGAAACACAATGACCACAAGCACCAACCCAAATACTTGTACCACCTGCAGTGGAGCCTCGTCGTAGTGGGAGGATTTTTCGTCAACCATACCGATTCATTAGATTGGGAGAGACATCTGACTCAGCTCAGGCCTATATGAATCGAACCCTTGGAACTACAAAGAGGTAGTTCCAACTTTCTCGCGTTTCGCTGTGAACAGCAGATTGAGAAGTAGCTCGCTGTTTGTACCAAAACAACTCGCTTGGATTAGCAGTCAATCTCCTCTGATGTAGATAAAGATCCAACAGCTCAAGTTCTCAATACAGAGCGTGAGTAATCTCTCAAGTAGCAGATAGACTGGCAGTTGGCTGGAGCATAGCAGACAATGTGTCCAAGCACAAATCGTGTGCAGAAGCTGTGTATATGTTGTTGGCTGCTCTTACACTTAGAAAATAAATTTTGTTTATATAGAATGATCTTTAAGAGATAGATTCAAGATGTACAGCTTGATTAATTAGATAAGCTTGCTAGTGAGTGATAAACAAAGAATCAAAGTAATGTAATGTAAAATATAAAAGAACACACAATATTTAACATGGTTTGGGAAACTCCATACGTCCACGATCGATCAAAGCTAGATCGATGAATCCCTTAATCTTGGATCTCTCGATTATTTATCCTCATTCAGTACAAGTCAAGACTCACTTATTTATTCCCGCTGAGTACGAGATTACAACTCTCTTATTTAAACTTATCGAGTACGAGATCTGGGTTTGGTTTTATAATCGTTCTTCCTCCAAGCTTTTGGTTATGGAGGAAGGACCTTGAAGGCTCAAATCTAAGATAAGTTCAAGCGGGTTTATCTTCAAAATTATGGTGATTTCTCTCTAATTTACAACACTCAAGAATGTTTATAATATATATCTAGTGTTGAATAATTCTATGGAATACTAGAGATAGAATCTTGTGGCGTTGAAGCTATTTCTGGGTAATATCACGAACACCATTTCTGAAGAAGGCTTGAAGTAGTTATATGCATACTTGAATTATAGCCGTTGAAAGTCTTTGCAGCTTTTGCAATAAGCATTAACTGCTCTTTTGACCGTTGGCTACTAACTGTACTTCTAGCCGTTGGAGTTTGTCCTACGTGGATATTGACGTGGCATATAATAGGTAAGCTTATCAATTTAGGTAGATTCTAGCTTTGTCCAACTGGGATGAGTAGCTCGTTTGGATCTCATAGGAACAGGTGGATTAAAACAACCTGTAGTTGAGCTGGTTGTATCTAATAAACATTGAGCTGAATCCCCATGAATAGCAGATCGATTTGTTATCGATCTGTTATACATAGATCATTTGTCTTTTACTTCTTCTTGCACAGCTTGTTGTCCATCTCACAATGCTACTCGTTTGAGTAGATGTTGATCAACCTACTAGACACAGGTCGTTTGTATCGACCTGTTCCTTCTATATCTTCTTATGCAGTTTGATGTCAACTTGTTTGATACAAGGTTGATTCTATCTCGCTGCTTCTTGGTCTTCTTATCGACCTTTCCATCAATCTGCTTCATAGCAGTTAGTTCCTCTAGATCGATGTCAACCTATTTGATACAAGGTTGATTTCAATATGTAGTGGTTTGCCTATCGATTTGTGCTCGATCTGTCTATCTATCTGCTTCTTCGTAAGAATGCTAGCCTTTTGTGCGATAAATTAGATGTTATAAAACTCCACATTTTGATAAGGTTAGTCTTATGAACAGATCGTTACACCGATCTATTCTCACATTTTAACTTAACCTTCTATATAACAAGGTCGATCTTTATAGCACATATCGTTAATTTAATATGGCCTTAGAGGTTGATCTCCCTTCCAATAGATAGACTGTTGGATCGGGAGCGCCCATCAGAATTGACGTACTGGCCCCACACACCAACACTTTCTTTCCCAGTAGGTCACCCATAATAGTATTGCTCCAAGCCAAGCACGCTTAAACTTGGAGTTTCCACTAAGGGGTCACCTGAAAAGATGATGCACCATGTTGGTATGAGTAGTACTAATCAATTCATTTAAACTCTCGTCAATAATGGTAGTGCAGGCCCTTTTCGACTGAGGCAGGCCGCACTCCTATAAGTTCTCTCGGGTACGATACACGGAGGACCCCCCCTCCGGGAGGTGCTGGAGTCCACTTCCCAACATAGACAAAATAAGATCAAGCTCTATGACACAGGTCGTTAAGTGAACTTGATCTTACAAGTTAGGTGATCTACTATTGAGAACACAGATGGCTCCTATGGACACAATCTGTCTTACATCAATCTGTCCTTACACTTAACGAAAACACTATTTAATATCATGCATATATATTATGGTTTAGCATCATCAAAACATATAAATAATCATCTCCATAATCATCAAAAAGGTTCCCAACATGGGTCTTCAAGCGGAAACATGGAACCGACGACAACGTCGTAGTCTTCAAGGCTAGACTAGTAGCAAATGGCTATACTCAAAAGGAAGGCTAGACTAGTAACCATGCTCAAGTCTATTTGTATACTCTTGTCAGTTGCCCCACATAAGTATGGCAAATGGATGTCAAGATAGCTTTCCTAAATGGAAGTCTTGAGGAAAACATCCATATGCAATAACTTGAGGGCTATGCAATTCAAGGTAAGGAGCACATGGTGTGGAAGTTTAAGAGGTCAATCTATGGACTTAAGCAAGTATCACGGTCACGGAACCTTTGTTTCGATCAGGTTATCAAGTCCTATGGATTTGATCAGTGTTCTGACGAAAGCTGTGTGTACAGGAAGTGTGAGGGTAAGGCCGTTGTTTTCTTAGTGCTATATGTAGATGACATTCTATTGATCGGAAGTGTCAAGAAAATCTTATCGGACGTTAGAGCATTAATATCCAGCCAATTCGATATGAAGGATATGGGAGACGCGGGACACATTCTAGGTATCAAGGTCATCCATGACCGATCTAAGAGAATGTTGTGCTTATCTCAAGAGTCCTATATCGAGACGAAACTTAGACGTTTCAGCATGCAAGATTCCAAGAAGTGTTTCTTACCCTTCAGACATGGAATCGTTCTTTCTCAGGACATGTGACCTAAGACACCTGATGAGAAAGAAGAGATGAGACAGATACCTTATGTTTCTGTAGTAGGCAGTCTCATGTATGTTATGATGTGTACTAGACCGGATATCTATTTTGTCGTAGGCATGGTAACACGATATAAGTATAATCAGGGAAAGTTCTATTGGACAGCAGTAAAGAACATTCTCAAGAACCTTAAACGGACTAAGGAATATTGTTTGGTTTACCAGGTTGATTCATTGTGTCATTTGGGTTACACCGACTCTGACTTTCAGACGGATCGGGACCCAAAGAAATCTACCTCTGGGTATGTGTTTGCTTTGGGAGGCGGAGCCGTGATATGGAGGAGTGTGAAGCAGAAATGCATCGAGGACTCCAGCATGGAAGCAAAGTTTGTGGCCGCATCTGAGGCTGCAAAAGAAGTAGTTTGGCTCAATACCTTCTTGATGGACCTGGATGTGATTCCGAGTATGCCCACGAGTATCATGATTTACTGTGATAACTTTGGTGTAGTGAAAAACTCAAAGGAACCACGGGCCCACAAGACGAGTAAACACATCGAGAGAAAATATCACATCATCCGTCATATAGTGAGAAGATGCGACTTAGTGGCGACGAAGATTGTGTTGGAGGACAACCTGGCAGATCCCTTCATGAAAAGCCTGAATGGAAAGATGTTTGAGAGATATGTAGAGCGATTAGGAGTACGGCGTGTTATAGACATGCTTTATGTATAAGTGGGAGAGTTGTATTTCATGCGACACAAATTTGTATACTCTAAAGCATGTTTGAGTATAAGTGGGAGATTGTTAGGGTTTGTATACCTCAAAGCATGCTTTATGCTTAGACAATGTATCAAACTTGTTTTCAGTTTCATCTTAATGAGAATAAATGTTTCTGTCATTGATTTGTTATTTATTATAATTATATATTGAATTGCAAACAAGTCCATTTACTACAATTATAGACTGTGTGGTGGATTGATGATCATAAAAGGTAACACAGTCGGATCCTTTGTAGCATCAACTCACAGTATATAAAGACTTGGAAAGTCTTGTCGGTAAAGGCTGTGATATCATTTGATGCGAGAGTTGACCTTAGCTTGTAGAATGATATCGATATGTATAATCTGATACACATGCTTTGGGTATACATATTGAGAGGTTTTACAGTGAGATAAGTTCTACGTGCTGTTGCTTTGAACGAGGTTTTGAAAATTAGTTCATTTCTTAATCTGTGACGATTACAGTAGTATAAGCGGTTGATTATACGCTTCTTTGATTCATCTACGCTTGCGGGTTTTTCGCAACCCTAAACAATGATGTCTTGGGTGGTAGTGATTGACTTAGCTAAAAGTGCTCGACTATCAGTCGTACATAATCGTGTCTCGATTAACACGAGTTGATTAAATTCGCGTGAGACGTTCAGAAAGGTTTATTACATAAGAAACCCGGCCGGTTGGAATTTATCCTGTATGTAATAATTAAGGTCTGAAACGGATCACTCACGAATAAATATATTAATTAATTGTGAGTTGTGAGCAAACTCAATTAATTAATGGATTAAGTAAATCTTAAACGCGGAAAATAATTAATGACAAGATGAGTTCAATATTGATCCTATAGTGGAGTCGATAAATATTTATAATAGAATTTCACTTTTTTGCATTTCCATAGAGTAATTAAGTTGAGTTTAAATTAACTTAAATTAATTAATTTAAGTTTAAGTTTGACCAACCAATTAATTAAATTTAATTTGGAACAAAAGAGACTTGGAAATTAATTTAATTAAGTTATGGATTTGACTAAGTCAAAATTAATTTTAAATTATTCAAATTTGAATTTGAATAATAGATGGAACTGCAAGGAGATTAAAGTGAGAATTTAAATTTTATTATTTGGGATCTTTTCCATTTACCTTAGAAATCGTAACCTAGGCAAAATATCTATAGAAGAGGATACATTATTTGAAGATTCCATCGGAGTGGATTGTTGTTCATGGCTAAAGATCCAAATCATTTCTCCACAAACGGAGGAGTTGCGTAGGAGAAGGTATAATTTAATTAATTTTGCAATTATATTCTCCTGTGTGTATTAAATGCGTAAGAATTAATTATTTATGTAATTTATTAAACCTATGGATCATGTGCATTTATGAGCCCCTCATATGTGTTCTTAAATCATCCCAAACCTCCATTTTTTTTCTTTTCTATTGCAATTTCTGGATTATTATATGATGATTTTTGAACTTTCCATATATAGAAAAGAAATAGAAAGAGAGAAACTAGAAATGACATTTGTTATGTCAACGACCCCAAGGGGGGTATTAAATGAATGGAATTGGGATCTGGATGGAATATAATGAAATAGAGCCACTTTGAGGTTCCCTCTGAAATGAGGCATGGAAGGGAGCCACTACGAAGAAGTTCCGGGAGTTATGAAGGAGGGTTCGAGCTCATATTGGTCATGGGTTGAGAACATGAATTGAACTCTATGAGATCTAATCTCCCGTTGTTCCTCAGTAGCTCAGTGGTAGAGCGGTTGGTTGTTAACCGATTTGTTGTAGGTTCGAATCCTACTTGGGGAGATTTGATCATTCTGAATTAACGAATTTAGAATTCAGTGATCACCTTGACAAATCACTCTGGGTATAGAGGTCTGCATACAAAAAAACTTTGAAATATCTCCATACCGCATGGTGTATGGAAAGCTATGCCATTTACCAGTTGAGCTGGAGCACAAGGCGTTTTGGGCAGTAAACAGGATCAACCAAGACTGAGATGAAGTTGTTGAAGGAAGAAAACTAAGTCTACAAGAATTAGAGGAGATACGACTTGAGGTTTATGATAATGCAGTCTTGTTCAAGTAGAAACTGAAGAAGTGGCATGATCACATAGCCTGAAGAAGGAAGTTAAAAAAAGGTGAGCTGGTACTTCTATAAGAAAACCGCCTCAAGTTCACCTCGAACAACTTGTCTACCAAATGGAAAGGACCATTCATGGTTTGAGAACACTACTGAAATGGATCAGTAGATATCCGAGAACTTAAAAAGAAGGTATTCAAAGCAAAAGGGAATAGGCTTAAGGCCTATTATGGATATCGCCCTGGGAAGGAAGTGACGGACCTTGCTCAAGAAGGTCCCACTGAAGCCTAATCCGAGAAAAAGCACTACATTAATGCCAACGACGTTAAATTAAGGCGCTGACGAATAGGCAATTTGGTATTTTATTTGCTTTTTTTTGTGTATTTTTTTATTCTTATTTTGGTGTGTTTTATTTTTGCTTTTAGCCCAAGGGACCAATTAACCATTCTAACACTTTTCTTGAACAAAGTGTGTCAGTGTGGGCAAGGAACGTCCCTGACTTGTGATTCGTCTTGACCAACTCGAGGAAAGGAATTCCCCATTCCTAGAAAACCTTAGTCTATTTTTTCTTGTGCAGATTGACCACCGATGCTAGAAGAATGGGAAGACAAGCGAAGCCTTTTGCTGCGAAAGTATCTGAGACCACACATCAGCACGTCAGATAGGTGATCAAATGGCTGCACCTGCCAACCTACCCCCTATAACCGTCAGCGTCTCTCCCTATTTCAAACGTTACACCCCATTTCCCACTCATCTGCAACTCCTACACTCTCTCACATTTCCAAATTTTAAATTCCCAATCATCTTCCCCACTACTCCATCTTCTTTACGCAACCACCCCATGGTCCGTACCCATCCTAAAAATAAGCTTCAAAAAATTGCAACCAGAGGTACCGTAGATTTAACCTTATACGACAAGCCCAAACCCACTCCTGAAGCAACCGTGATGGAGGCTCCTTCCAAGAGAACACCCAATAACCCAGTGGAGGAGGAGCTCGCCTTAAAACCAAAGGAGGAAGTCACTGAAAAACTTCCTCCCGACACTATTCAAGACGCGACAAAGAGCAGACCACAATAATAGGAACCTGAAAAGAAAGCCAAAGGCGAGGAGGAAGAAGCAGATGAAGAAATGGGAGAGTGAGAAGCAGCAGAAGGAGAGGAGAAAGAGAAAGCCGACGAGATGGAGGTCGACAACCCTACAGAAGCCAGTCAGAGAAGAAATTCTAGCAAGACTCAGGAGGAAGAGGTGGAGAAGATCTCCTCCGATGAGACCCACCGAAGAAGAAGTTCAAGACCACCGCGAGAAAGAAGAAGGAAACACCCTCGAGGAAGACAAGGCCAAGGAATGCTGAGGGCAAGACAATAGTCGAGATGGAAGGAAGGGAAATCGTGGTCCCATAGACCACATATTTCACCCTCCTCAAAGAATTGGGCATAGAGGAACAAGTCAGAGAGAAGTTCTAGGCAATTGGCTATGAAAATTCATTGATTGGGAAACCACCACTTATGGTGATTTGGTCATGTAGTTTTTTGCCTGTATGAAGGTAGAGATAGAGAATGGAGGAATCTCCAACTAGATGGAGTTTATGCTTCTAGGCAATCAGCAACATCATTTTCCAGAGTGAACTCTTCATACTCTAGGTGATGGAGAAGAAGAAATGTCCCAGCTTCTCAGCTTTTGCTGCCACGCAGATCAAAAACATCCCGTCGAAGCTAATTTATGCATCTGTCCTTGGCTCATCTCCCGACCATTATTGGCAAGCAGCTCGGCCTACTCGGTGAAAACTACGACACACCCAAGGAGCTGAAGACCACTACGATATGCAGAAGGAGAACCGAAGATCATGGATGATCCAGTGGAGAAGCCCCCAACACACCCTATGAAGAGCGCATCGAGATCACCCCATTCAAGTTCCTTAGAGACAACCACCGAAGACTTGGAAACCTACTTGATCAGAATCGACAAAACAAGTTCGAGGAGTTCCAGATGAAGTCCAATGAATATATTAAAGAGATGCAAAAGAGGTTCACGGAGATCGTGCTGGAAATTGAACATGAAGATAATTCGAGCTCTACCTGCAAATTGGCATATCTATCTTGCCTTCATCTAAATAAGATCAAATTTCACCTCTTTATATTGTGATAATATATTTAATATTCTCTCAGGAAATGAGTATGAAATTAACAGACTTCATGGCGCAGATAAGGTCAATAAAGAAGCTGAAGCAAAAATGAACAAGGAGGTTGAACTTAAAGCAAGATCATCTTCAAAGATGACCTCCACCAGTGAAACTCAAGAAGAGTTTTCAAAGGAACAACTTTTGCAAGAATATGCCTCCATGACTAGGAGATTCAAAGAGTTTGAAGTACGTGCTAATGTTCGACTAAAATTGTTTCGAGTCGCTCGAAATCTAACAAGTTTGTTCAAATTTATGAATCAAGTTCATTTATGTTTATTATTCCGGGTTCGTTTTTATTATTGAGTTCATTTATTTGTTTATGCTTCCGTGTTTATATTTCGTATACTTATTCTACATTCTCTTCAATCTCAAATTCCAAAGTACTTTCTACGTTCTTTTTAATTTCGAATTCCAAGTTACTTTTATTCTTTTAAATTTGCAACTCGTTTTCTTAGTTAGGCAATTCGTTTCTTCGTTTACTTCTATTAGTTTAGGATTTACGTTCTTTCGTTATTTATATTCTCATCATGCATCACTATCTCGATCATTCTACTAAGATTAAGAATCCGACAATGTTCCACACATTCCTAGTTAATCTACATTTCATAACACGAATCAAGTCAAATTGATTAAGGCATTCAAATCATATCATATAGCAAACACATGCCACGAATCGATTCAACCAAAGATATCAAGACAAAGTAGCTTCAAAACAATCAAGATTTTGCATAAACAAGACACTAAAATAAGACGACGAATGCATGCACTAAAAAGATACTCCTCCCCCCTACAAAGATAGAGTAATGCCCTAATTGCAGAAAGTAAAGAGCTATAGAGTAGGCATAAGAAAGACATCCCTGAAATGCTCCGTTCGGAGCAAAAAACGAGAAGAACAACCTGAAAATAAACTAGAAAAAAAAGTGAAAACAAAGGTTAGCCAATCACACACTCACACTAAAGGAAAGAAAGCAATAAATGTACCTCAACAGTGATACTTCGGTTGTGGACCATTGTTGTTGCATCTCTCATCGGAACTTGTTTTGCTTCTCCATCAACTTTTGATGAGTGTTAGTCCCGAAAGAGCAAGGTTTGGTGTATGGGGGGGGGGGGAATACACCAAATAAAAACTTTTCAGTTTACTTGATAAGTTATAGGAGAGTTCAAGCTATTCTTATTTAAGAAATTGCTCGGCAGATGACTAACCAGATTGATACTCAGATCAATAGCAGATTAGTCCAAACAGAATGCTCTCTAGTGAAAACACTTAGACAATAATAAGAGTGCTCTTATTATTCTCAAAGTGTTGTGCGTGCGGAAAGATGGTGGATTTAATGGGTGCTCTTGTTTAAAAAACCTTAAAGATTAGTCACGTTGTATTAGCAGATTGATTGAGATGCAGATTATATGATGGTGCAGATGGTTAGAATAATAAATAACTGAAAGTAAATATGCAGAAATATAAAAAACACAGTTGTTTAACGTGGTTCGGGAAATCCCTACGTCCACGATCTGGTCAAATCTAAACCAGATTATCCACTACTAGGATACTCTGCTTGTTTATACTCGTGGAGAACGAGTCACAAGTATCAATCAATGCTAGAGAGATACTTATGCACGAAATAAGGGTCGTGTCCCTTTACAACAGATTACCTCTACATTACCACTAGAAATCTACTAGCTAGCAGGGTGATCTCCTTTCTCTCGATAAGACAGACTTGAATCGAGGTTGATTGGTGTGATCTAGAATCACAATTCTTTTGAAGCTCTTAATCTGGATCAAGGTAGATAGCTTGAGTGTAAGTTGATAGTTTAGCTCGCGTGCGTTGTGTACTAGTCCAGATTTGAACTTCAAATATATATAGGCATTGAATTGAAAATTCTAGCCGTTGTTGATTGGCGTGAGATTGATGGTATATTGCCAATCAATGCTGTTCATCATATCTCTTCTTGCCTTGCAGAAATGTTGACTCAATCCTTAAGTTATGGAAAGCAGATTGCCAACGGTTTCTTTCCTTCTTTGTGTCAATCGAAGATTCTCTTTCCAATCCCTGTTGGATAGGCTTCGATCTTGATGTGGCAAGATGGTATGATGTGTAGGATGATGTTATCTGGTGGTTTGATGACTCTATCGATCTGGTGCTTCGCTGTAACTATCGATCTGGTCGCTGTCTGTTACAGCAGATCGATTCCTTCTTGGCTTGAAATCTTGGTCTTCATCCTATACTATTTATAGAAATAGCTTCTATAGGAATAACTCCTTTACATGTTAAGTCATCTCATAATCTGTTCTTTAACAGAATTCACTTTATATTCAGTGATCTTAATACATATGAAATACTAAGTGTGTTTCGAGAGATCATCATCAAAACCAAAAATACTTAAGGGTTCCCAACAATTTCCTCCTTTTTGATGATGTCGAAACCACACTTTACATAAGGTCCTAATAAATCATTTTGAGTGATCTGGTTTTATGTCCAGATTGATTATGTTTCGTTATTATGTTATAACGATTAAGGCAGTTTATATGTTCTGGACAATGAGTATTTGTCATCAGAAACTTCAATGAGCTTACATATATAAGGCATAATCAGATTACAGTTCATCAAGACAAAAATAGGAATTACAGAACATAAAGATATGAAAAGGTAAAATTATCTGCTCTTCCTTCTCTCCTCTTGTTGTTTCTTCATCTTTGTCCTGGTTTCATCCGAGATTAGTTGCACACTTTCATAAACACCTTCTCTCACCCTTATGTAATCTGGGTCTTCAGCATCCACCTTGTATCCTCTGTTTTCGGCCAGTTGGTTTATGAAGGTGAGCAAAAAGGTTTTATCTGGGAGGTCAGTGCCTGGAATGGTGGGGCAAGTTCTGAACTCCCTCTCCGGGGCAGTGATCTGAATTTTTGCCTTTGCTGCAGCCTTCCTTATTTCTTCTACTAGGTCTCTTGCATCATTTAGGTCTAAGTAGAAGTTGAAGGCTTAATTTGGTGTCCCTTCACAGTAGGCTGGTTCTCTGAGAAAATACCGACACATGATGAAGGCATTTTTAAGTCCTTCCCACCCATCCTTTAAATGATCTTGGACCCAGTTGGTCTCTCTATCTTTTGTTGTTCTGATGGGAGTAGAAGGCCAACCAAATCCAGATTTTTTCTTTCTTTTCAGGGGTTGAGATTGGCTCGATCTGCTTGAGGATGTTACCTTTTGAATTTGAGCAGTTTGAGCAGATGGAACAGATGATGGGGCAGATGGTGGGCTGGAAGTTTCTGGTGCTATCTGCTGCTCAGGTTGAGCCTTTTCCAATACATCAGCACCAGATGATTGCAACTTCCCCTTCGCAACCACTGCTTTCTTCCCTTTCCTTGATCCTTCCCCCTTTTCGACATCATCAACATATATATTGACGAGTGCCCGTAGGGAGATGATCTCTTCCTTCATCGTCTTAACCTCTTTGTCTATCTCGATCCTTTGTGTAAGCAAGGAAGTGATGTTGAGATTGGAATCATCGATCTACTTTTGAAAAGATGATTTTGCTTTTAGCAGATCAGCCTTGTACTCCTCTTGATCTTCGTTTATAGTCCCAATCTCATCAAAGTATGAATCGAGCATTGTCTTTGTAGGATAGCGCAGATCGCTTAACTTCCTCTCTACAAAGGCTTTGCCACTTGATTCAAATTGCCTGAACATGGCTCTGGTGTGTGCATTGGCCTCTTTTACCACATCAGCTGCTATGCCATCGGTCTATTCCTTGACAATTGCATGGACCATGTCCTTCTCTTTCAGTGAAAAGTCAGTCACAATCTTATACGTCTCCTTGACCTTAAGCTCCATTGTGTAAAGAGTCTGATCGATCTATGCCTTTCTCTCTTCTGCAGCAGATCGATCATCATCCATCTTCTTGCTTAGCTCTTCTAGTTTTAATCTGCATATTCTCCTCAAATCAGAGTCAACCTGGTCAACGTGAGTTTTTAGATGGTTGTTGAACTCTATGAGGATGCGAATGGCCTCGTCCTGGACTGTAGAGAGCGTCCTATACATGTACTGATCAACTTTGTGGGAGATGAGATCCCTCACTTGAGCATTGGACAGGGATTGATGCTGGGTCATCAATATGTCTTCTAGATTGGTCATCTCCACAAAGTCCTCCTTCGTTGCTGCGACAGCAGGAGTATAGATTTCATCAGTCTGTATACCTCCCACCCACTGTCCAGCTGGTTCAGATTCTTCTGGTGCTTGATCAACCACTGCACTTTGAATGGTGATTTTCTGGGCTGGTTTCCCCTCAGCCTGTGCAGTGGGGTTTACTGCAGTGGGGTTTCCCCTCAGCCTGATCTGGTTCTGTTTCTGTTGTGGCTACACCCAGTTGGTGAGCATCAGGTTGTTCTGCTTCAGCTCTTGCTTCCTCAACTGCTTCTTCTTCAATGCTTTCAAAAAATTCGAGCATGTTGGCTTTCTCATACTCAGATCGAAGGTCAATCTGGAGTTCAGTTGCTTCAAACTTTGACATACCAAGAATGTCTGGTTTGTACGTTTCCCTTAGTTCAGCAACAGAAGATGCAGTAAAGATGTTAAGCAGGGTGGCCTCTTCAATCTTTAGAGCGTGTATAGATCTGGTTCTGAGAAGGGCATCCAAGACATAGAACTCTTTCTCTTTTACAAGCAAAAGGAACTTGAGCCGTTTTGCTGCTTCATATGTTTCTGGTGTCAGCTGTATTCCAGGAAAAGTTCGAACGACAGAATGATCTGCTTCAGTTTCCAGCATCCTCACAACAGTCTCTGCCTTCTTTAATTCCTCCTCCTCATCAGTGGATTCCTCCTCTTTCTCGATCTGCTCATCGATCTGTTCTAGGTGTTCTACAGATGATGGATTCATCTTGATCTTCTATTTCCTATTCCAGGTTAATATCATTTGAAGAATTAGAGTTGCAAAAGTTTACCTCTACATCATCTAGACCGTTGTCTAGACCTACATAGCATTCATCCCATTCTTCTTCTTCATTGACAAAAAATGCTTCATCATCTTCTGATGAACTATCTGACAGGTGACTTGAGCTAGAGTTTTCTTCTGCTATCATGGCTTTACATTGAGCTTTTAGTTTTCTGTCCTTCTTAGCTCGTAGTTCTTCTCTTTGACTTTTAGATAAATCTGGGCAGTCTGTTTTAAAATGGCCTGTTCTCCCACAACCATAACAAGTATAGTCAGTAGGATTAGTGATTTTACTATTACCTCTACTTTTTGTTTTATCATCAGATCGTTCTGCTTCTTTGTTCTTCTGGTATCTGCTCTTGTTATCTTTGTAGAATCTTCTATACTTTCTTGATCTGATTTCTATTTTGTCCATTCTCTTTGCAATCATTGAGAATTCTTTGAGTAACTTATCATAACCTCCTTCTTCTGATGTAGTAGAGGCTGCTGTTTCTTCTGTTTTGCACTTCGCTTTGAAGGCAGTCTCTTTCTCTTTCTTTGAGTTATTCTCACTCTTCTTACTGGAGGAATGATTTGGTCCGTGAATCCTTCTGATGTCACATTCATGGACAGCTAGGTGATCAAATAGTTCTTCTACAGACAAGTCATTAAAATCAGCACGTAGAGGTTGCATAGCTGAATAAATCTCCCAGCTTGGTGGTAGAGCTCTAAGAATATTGAGATTCTTCTCTCTCTGTGTGTACTTGTTCTTTTTGAAGGCAGAAACTTCAAGTAGTACTTCAATGAACCTGTTCTTCATCTGTTCAATGGTTTCTCCAGGTTTCATCTTGAATTCATCGAACTTGTTACATGCTAGGGACAGCTTGTTCTCAATCATTGCTTCAGAGCCTAGACTGAGATCTCTCAAGGCTTCCCACATTTCTTTGGCTGTATCGAGATCTTGAATCTTAGCCAGATGAACTCCTTTCACAGTGCTGGAAATAACTCTTTTAGCAAAATCATCTAAATTTGCTTCTCTTCTTTCTTCTGAGGTGTATTTTCTGGGATCTTTCAGTACAGATTCTTTGACTACTCCTGTCTCAGTAATACGAGTAGTTTCTTCAGTAATGGCTAGAGGTCCTTCCTCAATTACTTTCCACATCAAGCAGTGATGAGCTTTGAGACACATCTTGATTCTGAAACTCCACTCTCTGTAGCCTTGGATGGAGAATTCTTCGCATGCCCTGATAACAGATGACTCCATAGCAGATAATATGCTAGTGAATGAGAAAGATTTTCTACGATCTATTCAAGTTGACCACGCAGGTTTTATCCCTGTGAAACAAATCAATGGTCGTTTGAACCGCTGCTCTGATACCACTTGTTGGTCCCGAAAGAGCAAGGTTTGGTGTATGGGGGGGGGGGGAAATACACCAAATACAAACTTTTCAGTTTACTTGACTAATTAAGGAGAAAGACTTAAGCTTTCTGGTTTACAGATTGCTCAACGTGACAGATCAGATTGACTATCTAATCAATCTTATTCTGTCCAAGCAGAATCTCTCAAGAGAGTAATACAAAGCAGAAAATAAGAGTGATCTTATTTTCTAACAGTGTATTGTGTGCGGAATAATGGTGGACTTAGTCGGTGTTCTTTGATTAGAAAAACCTTTCAAATCAAAGTCGAGTATTTATAGGATTGATTAAGAATGCTGTTTGTATGAGAGTGACAGATAGTGAATAAAACAACTGGAATGAAAATGCAGCAAGTAAATAACACAGTTATTTTACGTGGTTCGGGAAACCCCCTACGTCCACGATCTAATCCAAACTGGATTAGATATCCACTACTAGGACACTCTCTTATTTATACTCGCTGAGAACGAGCCAAAAGTTTCAATTACAAAACTGATTGAAACTTATGCACGAATAAGGGTCGTGTCCCTTTACAACTTATAGAAAACAACTGTAAACAGGATTTCTTCACGTTAATCCACTAGAAAACTACTAGCTAACAAAGATCTCCTTCCTTTCTCGATAAGACAGACTTGAATCGAGGTGTGATTGCGATCACGAACGGTTTGAAGCTTTTTGTCTGATGTGAGATTGAATTGCTTGAAAATATTTCTGTTAATGTAGCTCGTATCATATTTTCAGACTTTAAAACTCCAAACATATATAGGCTTTGAATTTTGAAATTCTAGCCGTTTGTTGATTGGCGTGATTTGATTTGTGGATTGCCAATCAATCATATCTCTTCTTTCCTTGTAGGGTCGTTGACTGGGTCTTCTATGAATGGAAAACAGATCAACTGTGATTACTTTCCTTCTTCGTGTCAATCAGTGATTCTCTTTCCAATTCTCGATGGATGAGCTTTAATATAGACGTGGTAAGAGGTATGATGGAAGGGGCATTGTCATCTGGTGGTTTTGATAGCTCTATTGATCTGTTACCATCATTGACAGGTTTGGTTCAACTCTTTCTGTTTTGGTTGGAACCTTCTGGTTACACCCTTTCTGGTTTTAATGCCTTTCTGGTTGAACACTGGTTGAGTACATTCTGATTGAACAGCTTTCTGTTAAAATTGTCTTGCTCCAACTTTCTGTTCGAGACTTGCTGGTTCAACTTTCTGTCTAAGACTTGCTGGTTCAACTTTCTGTCTAAGACTTGCTGGTTCAGCCGGTTCAACTTTCTGTTAAAGTTGTCTTGCTCCAGCTTTCTGTCTGAGACTTCTTTCATCTTTCTGGTTCAACTTTCTGTTAAGATTGTCTTACTCCAACTTTCTGTTGCTTAGACTTGCTTCAGCTTTCTGTTGTTACAAGGAGACAAAATAGAAATAATACAGAACATGAATAATATCAAGTGTGTTTTCGAGAATCATCATCAAAACTTAAATTATCTGTGGGGTTCCCAACAAT
>JAPKLX010000250.1:330195-364489 GCA_026898415.1 Leonotis leonurus
AAAGGTACAGAACATGTATAATACCAAGTGTGTTTTTGAAAGAGCATTATCAAAACTTAGAATATTTTATGGGGTTCCCAACACCACTTGTTTTGCCAAAAATGTGTTGGGATGAGAGGTGACAATATTGCAGAACCCTAATATCATAAGAACATACAGAGCAAATATATGTATATTCATCAGTTTATATGAACAAGTATAAATGCCCACATCTAAGCAGTTAATTAGAACAAAGGACAAGGTATAGGCAGTTCATAAGAGAGCAATAATGAAAGCAAGATGCAGATATAGAGAATATTAATAAACTCAAACACCTTTGCAGCGAGTAACAATGGCAAAAATTTCTTCAAGTTTTCGAAATTCGTGAGTATTAAACACAGCATATGGTTCAGGTGAGAGAAACCTCTGAACCTCGGTCATGTGTTGATGAAACAAAGAAGTTTGGGGTGCCATGATCAAATGTAAGATGTTTTGGGAAGATTTGCAGAGAGATCAAGATGTAAAAACCTTAAGTGCTTAGGAAGAGTAGTGCTCAGTGCGATGAAGTGAAGGTGAACAGTTCTGAGATGTATATCGCATATATATAACATAATAATTAATGGCACAGATGAAAGCATAGAAAATGAAGGGTTGGATGAATATCTCCCTTTTTAGATTTCCCGCTTCATTCTTTGTTTTGCCGCCTTTCCTTGCGTGAGTTATACGCTCTAGATCCTAAGGTTTGTAGGCGAGCGTGTGCGTATCTCTTTCTTTTCGGCAACTTCCCTTTTTCTATTTCTTGCAGGGATTTTCTCGATCCCAGTTCCCAAAGTTGTGCTAATCATCACAAAAATAGAAGATTTAGAAAATCTAGGAAAAGAAATAACTTTTCAGACTGTAATCCCGTAGATTGATTATGGGAGTGACGTCTTTTATCTCGGTCGCTTCAATTTCCTCAAAAAGTTCCCCCTTGACTTAGTAATTAAGAAATAATTTCCACGTGATACTCTTATTTGAGTAAATTATTACACGTGAAATTATTATTTTCTTCTTGACATGCTGTAATTCTTGACAGTATTCTGTTGTCATCGTTCTGGTGAACTTCACATCTTGGTGACCTTCTATTGTTAACATTCTGGTAACCTTCTGTTGTTAACATTCTGCTGACCTTCTGCTATTAGCATTCTGCTAACCTTCTATTGTTCACATTCTGCTGACCTTCTGCTATTAGCATTCTGCTAACCTTCTGCTATTCTATCATCCAGACTTAGTAATCCAAGCTTTCCACACAGCATCTTAAATCTTTCTTCTGACAGAGCTTTAGTCAAAATGTCAGCACGTTGTATATCTGTATGAATCTTCTCGATCTGGATGTGCTTTCTCTCCACATGATCTCTAATAAAATGATGTCTCACATCAACGTGTTTGCACAGTGTATAAAGTACTGGATTCTGTGTTATAGCTATTACACTTGAACTGTCACAGAATATTGGTATCTCTTTTACTTCGATCTCGTAATCCCTTAGTTGCTGTTTCAACCATAAGATTTGTGCACAACTTCCAGCAGCCATATATTCTGCTTCTGTTGTTGAGGTGGCGACAGATGTTTGTTTCTTTGAAAACCAAGATATCAACTTGTTTCCTAAAAACTGATATGTGCCTGATGTAGACTTTCTGTCCAGTTTGCATCCTGCATAATTTGAGTCAGAATAGCCTGTTAGTTCAAAGTTGTCGTCATGTGGATACCAGAGACCAACGTGAGCTGTTCCTTTAAGATATCTAAGTATCTTTTTGACAGCTTCCATATGTGATTCTTTGGGATTGGCTTTATATCTGGCACAAACTCCTACTGCAAACGTAATATCTGGTCGACTTGCAGTGAGGTATAATAGTGAGCCAATTATGCCTCTGTATTTTGTTATAGGTGCTGGTTTGCCTTCTGGATCTGGGTCTATCTTTCCATTCGTCTCCATTGGGATCTTGGCTGGCTTGCTGTCTTTAACTCCAAACTTGTTGACCAGATCGTTAATGTACTTTGCTTGATTTACAAAGATACCATCTGGCAACTGTTTTACCTGCAAACCTAGGAAGAAATTCATCTCGCCCATCATGGACATTTGATATTTGTTCTTCATTAGTTCAACAAATTTATCACATAGATGGGAAGACTGAGATCCAAAAATTATGTCGTCTACATATATCTGCACCAAAAGGATATGTTCTTTGACTTTAATGACAAATAGTGTTTTGTCAACAGAACCTCTCTTGATCCCTGATTCCAGCAGAAAGGTTGATAACGTCTCATACCACGCTCTTGGTGCCTGTTTTAATCCATAGACAGCTTTAGCTAATCTATATACCTTCTGGTCAGGATTTCCTTCTTCAAAACCAGGTGGTTGTTCAACATATACTTCTTCTTCAAGTATACCATTTAGGAATGCACTTTTAACATCCATCTGGTACACTTTGAATCTCTTGTATGCTGCATATGCGAGAAATAATCTGATTGCTTCCAATCTGGCAACTGGTGCAAAAGTCTCGTCAAAGTCGATACCTTCCTATTGACTGTATCCCTTTGCAACAAGTCTAGCTTTGTTTCTAACTACTTCTCCGTTTTCATCTCGTTTATTCTTGAATACCCATTTGACACCTATTACTCCCTGATGATTTGGTCTGTCTACCATATACCAGACTTGGTTTCTTTTAAACTCATTGAGTTCTTCTTGCATAGCAATGACCCAGTCTGCATCTTTGAGTGCTTCATAAATGTCAGAGGGTTCAACACGTGATAGATAGCAACTGAGAAGTGCACTCTCTCCATGCATTCTTCTGGTTCTTACTCTATCACTTGGGTTCCCAACAATCTGTTCAGGAGGATGATTATCCTATATCCATCTCCTTCTGCTGGTCATTTCTTCTTCTGATATCTCAAGTTCTGGTTCATTTGTTGGGTCCTCAAATTCTGGATGAGATGTTTGAAAAGGATTGTCCACTTCTGGTTCTTCAATTTCTTGATTATTGTTCCAACCATTTGTATCTCTTGATTCTTCTGGTTGATCGTGATTTTGTTCATTGTTATCTCCTTCTTCTGGTTGATTACCTTCTGGTTGAATTATTGATCTGTCAAGATCCAGAATGATGTATTCTGTTCCCCCTTGCTGTGAGCTTATTGCTTCAGCATTAGATGAAACATTAATATCATTATCATCTGTTGTATTCCAGATTAGAATATCTTCTAGCAGAATTCCTTTTGTTCTCTTTTCCTTATTCTGGCCTTGTGTATGATCATCACTCAACTCTCTGTCAATGACAAAAGATTCATCAAAGATAATATGAGGTGTTACCTCCACAATATGGGTCTTCTTGTTGTAAACCCTATAAGCTTTACTAACATCATAATATCCTAAGAATATTCCAGGGTCAGCTTTGCTGTCAAAGGTTTTCAACTGTGATTTCCCATTATTATGGATGTAACACAAACAACCAAAAGAACGGAAGTAATGTATCCTGGGCTTTCTGTTGTTCCAGACTTCGTATGGTGTCTTTCCATGTCTGATGGTAACTACAGATCTATTCTGTGTATAGCAGGCTGTAGAAATTGCTTCTGCCCAAAATTTCTAAGGTAATCTGGTTGCATTAAGCATTGTGCGAGCTGCTTCTTTTAATGATTTGTTTCTTCTTTCAACAACACCATTCTGTTGAGGTGTTCTGGCTGCAGATGTTTGATGTGAGATTCCCATCTGGTTGCAGTAATCCTCAATCTTCTGGTTTAAGAATTCTGTACCACGATCTGTTCTGATGGTAGTAACATAGACTTCCTTTTTCTTGGTAATTTTGTTGAGAAAGTTTGGCAGCTTTTCCAATGTCTCTTTCTTCTTATATAAGAAGATTACCCATGTGAATCTTGAATAATCATCAATGATGACTAGAGTGTATTTTCTACCATTTATACTTAATGGTTTAACTGGACCAAATAAGTCTAAGTGTAGTAACTCTAAGATTCTGGTAGATGACTGAACAGATTTGCTGGAAAATGATGATCTGGTTTGTTTTCCAGCTTGACATGCTTCACAGATATGATTCTTGTCATATACTTGATCTGGTAGTCCTTCGACTAGTTTCTCTCGTGCAATCTTATTGATTGACTTGAAATTGAGATGACTTAGTCGTTTATGCCACAGCCAACTAGTTTCTGATACTGCTTTAGTGACCAGACATGTCTCAATCTGGTTATCCCATTGCACAATATATAACCTATCCTGCAATTTTCCGGTAAGGAGTATCTCATCTCCTTCCTTGCTTTTCACGAAAAAATTGTTAGCATCAAAAACAATCTGATTACCATTAGCACAGAACTGACTTACAGAAAACAGATTGTGGCTAAGACCCTCAACATATGATACATTTGTGATGGTAGTCTTGCCAACTCTTATGTTTCCATATCCTCTGGTATATCCTTTTGAATTACAACCAAAAGTGACCTGAGGACCTAGTTTCTCTATATAGTCTGATAGTAGGTTCTTGTCACATGTCATGTGTTTCGAACAGCCACTATCTATGATCCAGATTGCACCTTTAGCTATCTTGTACCTTCTTGCAGTCTTCTGGTCCTGCAATTAATCACACTTAGCTACCCTTTCAATATTTGGGTGCTTGGTTATTAGCAAATGTTTCTTTTCGAATCCAGAACACTTTTGGATTGGGGACAGCTATATAGCAAGTGATAGTATTTCCATCATTATCAACTTTTGACACAGAATGAAATATAGATGGATGATATCTTTCTATTTCATCAATCTTCAAACCTTTATTAGTGGGTACTGTCCTGTTGACATTCCTGTTGGGTAATGTCCTGTTGACATTCTTTTTGTGAACCTTTTCTGTTTCTGTGTAACCTGCCGGCAGTTCCTTTGTTTGATGGTTCTGTCTGTTGCCAGTCTGTTTCACTATCATTTTCTGAGGTTGTTCTTTCTTGTTTCTGAGATTTATCACTTGGTCAGGTATTTGTTTCCTTTCTGGTACGAATTTTATGGTACTAGAGAGCTTCTCTGAGTGACCTGGATATCCTACTGCAGATGTTCCCTTTTGCTGCATGTTAATTAGCAGTTTAGCACGTTCATTACTCTTGTAGATCATTTCTTTTCCTTTCTTGATCTTTTCCTCAGCTACATTGTTTCTTGTGATGAGATCCTTCACTTTTGAATTTAGTGAGTGAATTTCACGGTCCTTTCCTTTGATCTGTTCTTCCAGATTGTTGATGTTAGCAACAAATTTAGTGTTTGCTTTACTCAATATCTCTTCAGATTTCTTCAATCTGTCATTTTCTTCAACAACTTCTCTAAATAGTCTCTTGATACTCGAGTAGCTCTTGAACATCTCATTAATTTCATCCCATGAATATTCATCTTGATCTTCTATTTCCTTTTCCAGGTTAATATCATTTGAAGAATTAGAGTTGCAAAAATTTACCTCTACATCATCTAGACCGTTGTCTAGACCTACATAGCATTCATCCCATTCTTCTTCTTCATTGACAAAAAATGCTTCATCATCTTCTGATGAACTATCTGACAGGTGACTTGAGCTAGAGTTTTCTTCTGCTATCATGGCTTTACATTGAGCTTTTAGTTTTCTGTCCTTCTTAGCTCGTAGTTCTTCTCTTTGACTTTTAGCTAAATCTGGGCAGTCTGTTTTAAAATGGCCTGTTCTCCCACAACCATAACAAGTATAGTCGGTAGGATTAGTGATTTTACTATTACCTCTACTTTTTGTTTTATCATCAGATCGTTCTGCTTCTTTGTTCTTCTGGTATCTGCTCTTGTTATCTTTGTAGAATCTTCTATACTTTCTTGATCTGATTTCTATTTTGTCCATTCTCTTTGCAATCATTGAGAATTCTTTGAGTAACTTATCATAACCTCCTTCTTCTGATGTAGCAGAGGCTGCTGTTTCTTCTGTTTTGCACTTCGCTTTGAAGGCAGTCTCTTTCTCTTTCTTTGAGTTATTCTCACTCTTCTTACTGGAGGAATGATTTGGTCCATGAATCCTTCTGATGTCACATTCATGGACAGCTAGGTGATCAAATAGTTCTTCTACAGACAAGTCATTAAAATCAGCACGTAGAGGTTGCATAGCTGAATAAATCTCCCAGCTTGGTGGTAGAGCTCTCAGAATCTTGAGATTCTTCTCTCTCTGTGTGTACTTGTTCTTTTTGAAGGCAGAAACTTCAAGTAGTACTTCAATGAACCTGTTCTTCATCTGTTCAATGGTTTCTCCAGGTTTCATCTTGAATTCATCGAACTTGTTACATGCTAGGGACAGCTTGTTCTCAATCATTGCTTCAGAGCCTAGACTGAGATCTCTCAAGGCTTCCCACATTTCTTTGGCTGTATCGAGATCTTGAATCTTAGCCAGATGAACTCCTTTCACAGTGCTGGAAATAACTCTTTTAGCAAAATCATCTAAATTTGCTTCTCTTCTTTCTTCTGAGGTGTATTTTCTGGGATCTTTCAGTACAGATTCTTTGACTACTCCTGTCTCAGTAATACGAGTAGTTTCTTCAGTAATGGCTAGAGGTCCTTCCTCAATTACTTTCCACATCAAGCAGTGATGAGCTTTGAGACACATCTTGATTCTGAAACTCCACTCTCTGTAGCCTTGGATGGAGAATTCTTCGCATGCCCTGATAACAGATGACTCCATAGCAGATAATATGCTAGTGAATGAGAAAGATTTTCTACGATCTATTCAAGTTGACCACGCAGGTTTTATCCCTGTGAAACAAAACAATGGTCGTTTGAACCGCTGCTCTGATACCTCTTGTTGGTCCCGAAAGAGCAAGGTTTGGTGTATGGGGGGGGGGAAATACACCAAATACAAACTTTTCAGTTTACTTGACTAATTAAGGAGAGAGACTTAAGCTTTCTGGTTTACAGATTGCTCAACGTGACAGATCAGATTGACTATCTAATCAATCTTATTCTGTCCAAGCAGAATCTCTCAAGAGAGTAATACAAAGCAGAAAATAAGAGTGATCTTATTTTCTAACAGTGTATTGTGTGCGGAATAATGGTGGACTTAGTCGGTGCTCTTTGATTAGAAAAACCTTTCAAATCAAAGTCGAGTATTTATAGGATTGATTAAGAATGCAGTTTGTATGAGAGTGACAGATAGTGAATAAAACAACTGGAATGAAAATGCAGAAAGTAAATAACACAGTTATTTTACGTGGTTCGGGAAACCCCCTACGTCCACGATCTAATCCAAACTGGATTAGATATCCACTACTAGGATACTCTCTTATTTATACTCGCTGAGAACGAGCCACAAGTTTCAATTACAAAACTGATTGAAACTTATGCACGAATAAGGGTCGTGTCCCTTTACAACTTATAGAAAACAACTGTAAACAGGATTTCTTCACGTTAATCCACTAGAAAACTACTAGCTAACAAAGATCTCCTTCCTTTCTCGATAAGACAGACTTGAATCGAGGTGTGATTGCGATCACGAACGGTTTGAAGCTTTTTGTCTGATGTGAGATTGAATGGCTTGAAAATATTTCTGTTAATGTAGCTCGTATCATATTTTCAGACTTTAAAACTCCAAACATATATAGGCTTTGAATTTTGAAATTCTAGCCGTTTGTTGATTGGCGTGATTTGATTTGTGGATTTCCAATCAATCATATCTCTTCTTTCCTTGTAGGGTCGTTGACTGAGTCTTCTATGAATGGAAAGCAGATCAACTGTGATTACTTTCCTTCTTCGTGTCAATCAGTGATTCTCTTTCCAATTCTCGATGGATGAGCTTTAATATAGACGTGGTAAGAGGTATGATGGAAGGGGCATTGTCATCTGGTGGTTTTGATAGCTCTATTGATCTGTTACCATCATTGACAGGTTTGGTTCAACTCTTTCTGTTTTGGTTGGAACCTTCTGGTTACACCCTTTCTGGTTTTAATGCCTTTCTGGTTGAACACTGGTTGAGTACATTCTGATTGAACAGCTTTCTATTAAAATTGTCTTACTCCAACTTTCTGTTCGAGACTTGCTGGTTCAACTTTCTGTCTAAGACTTGCTGGTTCAACTTTCTGTCTAAGACTTGCTGGTTCAGCCGGTTCAACTTTCTGTTAAAGTTGTCTTGCTCCAGCTTTCTGTCTGAGACTTCTTTCATCTTCCTGGTTCAACTTTCTGTTAAGATTGTCATGCTCCAACTTTCTGTTGCTTAGACTTGCTTCAGCTTTCTGTTGTTACAAGGAGACAAAATAGAAATAATACAGAACATGAATAATATCAAGTGTGTTTTCGAGAATCATCATCAAAACTTAAATTATCTGTGGGGTTCCCAACAATCTTTGACCTGGTCTGGGTCCAAGGATGAAATGGGAGCCACATCCTCTGGTGGTCCAGCAACTAACATGTCTACCTCCTCAACCTCCTGTTCAGGGAGAATGGTTTCTGTAACAGCAGGTGCTTCGACCTGGACTTCATCAGCTAGTTTCTGAAGTCTTCTGCGTTTAGTTTTGGGTGGTTGGGCTGCTGTGGAGGCGTCAGTGTCAACTGAGCTCGCCCTTCTAGTAACTCTTTTTATGGGGGTCCTCTCGATGGGTTTATCCTTAGAAATTTTGGATTTTGTGGACTTTTCTACTGGGCCAGATGGAGGAACCCAAATAGGGTTAGAGTTGCCCATCTCCATCAAGGCATTTGCATATACTGGGTCAGTCACTCTAGCAATCAGATTTGCAGAAATGCCCATAGACATTTCTATCTGATGCTGATCCTTCGGGAAACTCAATCTGTTATTGAATTCCATAGGAGTGTCCCATATGTGTTTGCTGAAAAAGGACTCCAACACGTAGCTTATTTTTGTGGAGTGCCTTAAGCTGCTTCGCCTCACTTCAATTCCAGGACTAGAACCCTTCACGAAGGTGATCATCTTGGCCTCCTTCGCCAAGAGATCAAATAGAATTCTACTCCAATTTACTGGTAAATTAAGAACAACAGCAGTCAAAATCTTGAACTTCTCAGGGGTGACCTGGTCGTAAGAACGATTGTGGTTCAGGAATATCCTCTGGATGAATTCAAAAACAATCTTGAATTCTGGTGCAAGTAGTGCCCTGGTGAACATCTTGTTTATGTAACGTATGGGCACTACCATCACCAACTCTGCTGCTTCCTGAAGTTGGTCTTCACTGATGTCTGCCAAGGTGAGACCCTCATCTTTCATCTTGTAAACATTCTCTATAATGTTTAGGACATTGTAGGTTGTGTTGCTGAGGGAATTTCCCTTGCTAACCCTGATGGTTTCCTCGTTTCCACCCTTCTCTCCCTGCCACGAGAGATAGAGTGCGGCAACTTCTTTGGGTAAGAAGTGGACAGGATGAGTAGCGATTATATTGTGAAATCCTACAAAGAAATCAAAAGAGCAGATGTGAGCACTATCCTTCCATCAATGAAGTATTAGCGCTCAATAGCAGTTTACTAAATATAACGATTTAAACACAGTCCAAGTGAACATATACATGCAATGGGGTAAAGACAATTTTCAATACAGGTTCGAGAGTTTTCATAACATTCATGATATAGAGCAGTTAAAGATAAGAAACATCTCATAAATATTAAACCTTTGCAGCGTCTAACAAGGTCGAATGCCTTGTCCAGTTTATGAAACCCGAAGGTATCAAGTACTGCGAAGAGGTCTTGATGGATATATGGTTTCAGGAAGTTCACTTGTTCAAGAAAAAGTGAGGATTTGGGTGCCATTATAGTTAAAACAGAGTGATTTTGGAAGATTGAAAGAGTTTGGAATGGAGAAGATTGCTAAGTGTTTAAGGAAGAAGAACAGTGTATGTAAGTGATAGATGAACCGCCTTATCAAGAGTATATATATATAGATAGATAAGCTCTAAGAAAGTGTAATATTTTAATTGATTTACTTCCCTTTTTCAGCTTTTTCCCGCCTCTTGAGTTATAGACTTAAGGTCTACTCTCTTCTCTTTTTCTACGTTTGATACACGTGCTTTGATCATATGGTTGTAGTGTGGCGCGTTGATTTTGTAGCCGTCACTTTTCTTCCTTTTTCTTGAATAGGTAAATATCTCCTCGATCACGTTTCCCAAACACTGTACTATTCATCAAAAATAAAAGATTTGGTGTATGTACGTCAGTAATATACTATGATTAAATTGATATGGTCACCGTATATTGTTGACTTTCCCCCTTAATCAAGTAGTGGGAATAAATGATTTAATTTATGTCCACGTGGCATCTAGTAATCTGGTCCAAGTCAATCTCCCAATTAATGAGCTGTTGTTACTACTATCGATCTGTATACGATCTTGTATCTATTTCCAGTTGGAATTGTATACGATCTACTCTAAGACTATCTGGTCCTTTCTTCCAAATTTAATAGTCCTAATTTACCACAAAGCATCTTGAACCTTTCTTCTGGTAATGCTTTAGTGAGAATGTCTGCCCTCTGTACTTCAGTATGTATTTTCTCAATCTGTACATGTTTTCTTTCAACATGATCTCTTATAAAGTGATGTCTTACATCCACATGTTTGCATCTGGTATGCAGAACATGATTCTGTGTGATAGCTATAGCACTGGAGCTATCACAGAAGATGGGTATTTCCTTGACATCAATCTCATAATCTTTAAGCTGTTGTCTTAACCATAGTATTTGTGCACAACAACTTCCAGCTGCCATATATTCTGCCTCTGTGGTTGATGTGGCAACAGATGTCTGTTTCTTTGAGAACCAAGAGATCAGTTTATTTCCTAAAAACTGACATGTACCAGAAGTTGATTTTCTGTCTAGTTTGCATCCAGCATAGTCTGAATCTGTGTATCCAGTTAGCTCAAAGTTGTCTTCACATGGATACCATAGTCCTACATGGGCTGTTCCCTTAAGATATCTTAATATCTTCTTAGCTGCTTCCATGTGAGACTCTTTGGGATTAGCTTGATATCTTGCACATACACCTACTGCAAACGTAATGTCAGGTCGACTGGCTGTTAGGTAGAGTAATGATCCTATGATCCCTCTGTATTGTGTAATATTGGCTGGTTTTCCTTCTGGATCAGGATTAATTTCCCCATTGGTCTGCATTGGGATTTTCACTGGATTACTATCTTTAAGCCCAAATTTAGTCAGCAGATCGTTGATGTATTTGATTTGATTAATAAAGATGCCATCTGGTTGCTGCTTGACCTGCAAACCTAGAAAGAAACTCATTTCCCCCATCATGGACATTTGATACTTATTTTTCATAAGTTCAGCAAATTTGTCACATAAATAGGTGGATTGAGATCCAAATATGATATCATCTACATAGATCTTTACTAAGAGGATATTTTCTTTGACTTTGATGATGAACAAAGTCTTGTCAACTGATCCTCTTCTAAATCCAGATTCTAGTAGGAAGGTTGATAATGTCTCATACCAAGCTCTAGGGTCTTGTTTAAGACCATAGACTGCTTTTGTCAGTCTGTATACTTTCTGGTTTGGATCTGCTTCTTCAAATCCAAGGGGTTGTTCCACATAGACTTCTTCTTCAAGGATACCATTGAGGAAAGCACTTTTGACATCCATCCGGTATACCTTGAACCTTTTGTGTGCAGCATATGCTAAGAATAGCCTTATTGCTTCTAGTCTGGCTACAGGTGCAAATGTTTCATCAAAATCAATGCCTTCTTGTTGATTATAGCCTTTAGCTACTAATCTGGCTTTGTTTCTGACTACTTCACCCTTCTCATCTCATTTATTTTTGAACACCCATTTTACACCTATTACTCCTTGGTGTTTGGGTCTGTCCACGAGATACCAGACTTCTTTTCTTTTGAACTCATTGAGTTCTTCTTGCATTGTTGTTATCCAGTATGCATCTTGTAGTGCTTCATGAGCATCAGATGGCTCAATGCGAGACAGATAGCAGCTTAACAGTGCACTTTCTCCATGCATTCTTCTAGTTTTCACACAATCTGATGGGTTCCCAACGATCTGTTCTGGTGGATGATCTTGTATCCATCTCCTTCTCTTGGTCATCTCTTCATCCGATATCTCAGGATCAGGTTGGTCTATTGGTTCTTCAAATTCAGGGTGTGATGTAGAAGATGGTTGGAATGGATTCTCATTATAGTTTTCTTCTGGATTTGGACTTTCAGAATGATTATCTTCTGCAATTACTGTTTCATTGCTTGGTGATCTATTTTCATCCAGATCATGTGGTGCTGTTCCCCCTTGCTGTATGACTTCTTCAGCAATAGGTGGAGTGTTAATCTCTTCATCATCACTCTTTGAATTCCAGATAAGGATATCTTCAAGTAATAGTTCATTCATCCTTCTTGTAGTCATCTAGTTTTCTGTCTATTTTTCCTCTAGTGATCTGTACTCAACAATAGACTCATCAAAAACAACATGAGGTGTTACCTCAACAATATGAGAATTCTTATTGTAGACTCGATATGATTTACTAACATCAGAATATCCTAAGAATATTCCAGGGTCAGTTTTGCTATCAAAAGTCTTCAATTGATATTTCCCATTATTGTGTATGTAACACAGACAGCCAAAAGTTCGAAAGTAAGAAATCTTAGGCTTTATGTTGTTCCAAATCTCGTATGGTGTCTTTCCATGTCTGAGTGTGATGGATGATCTGTTTTGAGTATAGCAGGCTGTGTATATGGCTTCTGCCCAGAATTTCTTCGGTAGATTAGTTGCATAAAACATTGTGCGAGATGCTTCTTTTAGAGATCTGTTTCTCCTTTCTACAACTCCATTCTATTGAGGAGTTCGAGCAGCAGATGTTTGATGAGTGATCCCCATCTTGTTGCAGTATGCTCCAATCTTTTGGTTGAGAAATTATGTTCCTCGATCTGTTCTGATAGAGGTTATACTCATATCCTTCTGTTTGGTGATCTTGTGTAGAAAATCAGGGAGTTTGTCTAGAGTCTCTTTCTTCTTCAACAGAAAGATGACCCAAGTGAATCTTGAGTAATCATCTATGATTACTAAGGTGTATTTTCTCCCATTTATGCTGAGAGGTTTGACTGGACCAAACAGATCAAGATGCAGAAGCTCTAGTATTCTTGTTGTTGAATGAGCTGTCTTGCTTGTAAACGATGATCTGGTCTGCTTTCCAGCTTGACAGGCCTCACATATATGATCTTTATCATATACCTGTTCTGGTAGACCTTCCACTAGTCTTTCTTTAGCAATCTTGTTGATTGTGTTGAAGTTTAGGTGGCTTAATCTCTTATGCCATAACCAGCTGGTTTCTCATACAGTCTTAGTGACTAAGCAGGTTTCGATCTGGTTTGTCCATTGGACAATATATAGTCTATCCTGCAATTTACCGGTAAGGAGTATCTCATCTCCTTCCTTATTCTTCACAAGACAATTGTTAGTATCAAAGATGATCTGATTACCATTAGCACAGAACTGACTTACAGAGAACAGATTGTGGCTAAGACGCTCTACATACAAAACATTAGAGATGATGGTCTTGCCAACTTTTATATTTCCATATCCTCTGGTGTATCCTTTTGAGTTATATCCAAAGGTGACCTGTGGTCCTGGCTTCTCTATGATAGTAGGTTCTTGTCACATGTCATATGCTTTGAACACCCACTATCTATGATCCAGATCGCTCCTTTAGCTATCTTGTTTCTTCTTGCAGTCTTCTAATCCTGCAATTAATTACACTTAGCTACCCTTCAACGCTTGGGTACTTGGTTATTAGCAAATGTTCCCTTTTGAATCCAGAACATTTTTGGGTTAGGAACAGAGATATAACAAGTAATGATATTCCCATCATTATCAACTTTAGATAGAGAGTGAATTTCAGATGGATGGTATCTCTCTATTTCATCATTCTTCAAATTCTTCTTACAAGGAACTGTCATGTTGATAATTTTTGTCCTGTTGACGTTTACATTTTGAGTATAATCTGTTTCTGTGTGACGAGCTGGTTGACCCTTTGTTTGTTCCTAGCTTCTTTCATTACCATCTTTTGGGGATGACTGTTCTTGTTCTTCAAGTCTTTTACTTGATCTGGTATTTGCTTCCTTTCTGGTACAAAGTTTATGGTTCCCGAAGACTTTTCTGAATGACCTGGATATCCTAATCCAGATGTGCCCTTTTGCTGAATATTGATTAGCAGTTTAGCGCGTTCATCGCTTTTGTAGATCATTTCTTTGCCTTTCTTTATCTTCTCTTCAGCAACATCGTTTCTTGTAATAAGATCCTTCACTTTTGAATTCAGTGAATGAATCTCACTGTCTTTTCTCTTGATCTGTTCTTCCAGATCATTTATTTTAGCAACAGATTGAGTGTTTGTTGTACTCAATATATCTTCAGATTTCTTCAATCTGTCATTTTCTTCAACAACTTCTCTAAACAATCTTTTGATGCTCGAATAGCTTTTGAACATCTCATTGACCTCATCCCATGAGAATTCAGCTTGATCTTCTATTTCCTGTTCCAGAACATTATCATTTGAAGATGTAGAGTTGCAAGAATTTACCTCAACTTCATCCAGACCGTTGTCTAGTCCCACATAGCATTCATCCCAACCTTCTTCATCATTAGCAAAGAAGGCTTCATCATTTTCTGATGAGCTATCTGAGAATTGATTCTAGCTGCTTGACTCTTGTTCAGCTAACATAGCTTTTTGTTCATGTTTGAGTTTTCGATCTCTCTTTGCTCTCAACTCTTCTCTTTGGCTTTTGGATAGATTAGGACAGTCTGTTTTGAAGTGACCTGTTCTGCCACAACCAAAGCACGTATAATCTGTAGAGTTAGATGTTTTAGAGATTTTACCAGTCTGCTGTTTTGATTCTTCCTTGCTATCAGATCGATCATTGTCACGCTTCTTGTAGAATTTGTTTTTGTTGTCTATATAGAAGCGTCTGTATTTCTTGGATCTGATCTCCATTTTGTCCATTCGTTTGGCTATCATTGCAAACTCTTTTAACAGTTTGTCATAGCCTTTCTCTTCATTTGGCAGTGAAGGTTCAGAAGGTTCATCTGCTTTGCTCTTTGCTTTAAAGGCTACTTCTTTGTCCTTCTTAGAACTACTTTCTGCCTTTTTGGACAGATGATCTGGTCCTCGTATTCTTTGAATGTCACATTCATGACCTTGAAGATGATCAAATAATGCTTCTGTAGACAGATCATTGAAATCAGCGCGGAGAGGTTGCATTGCAGCATAGATCTCCCAGCTAGGTGGTAGTGCTCTGAGTACTTTCATATTCTTCTCCCTTTGAGTATATTTGTTCTTATTGAATGCAGATATCTCATGGAGAATTCCAGTGAATCTCATCTTCATTTGTTCTATTGTCTCGCCTGGTTTCATATTGAATTCATCATTTTTGTTGCAGGCTAGAGACAGCTTGTTCTCAATCATGACTTCAGATCCTAGACACAAGTCTCTTAGGGCTTCCCACATCTCTTTGGCAGTATCCAAATCTTGGATTTTGGCCAGATGTACCCCTTTGACCGTGCTAGATATAATCCCTTTAGCAAAGTCATCCAGATTGGCTTCACGACGTTCTTCTGCTGTGTTTTTTCTTGGATCTTTGGGAACTATCTGTGTAGTGACACCAGTTGCATTGGTTACTGTCACTTCTTCAGTGATTTGTAGTGGACCATCTTCGATAACTTTCCACATCAGATAGTGATGGGCTTTGAGTGCCATTTTGATTCTGAAGCTCCATTCTGTATATCCTTGGATAGAGAATTCTTCACAAGCCCTGACAACAGATGATTCCATAGCAGATAGTATGCACGTGAATGAAAAAGGTTTTCCTAGATCTATTCAAGTTGACCACGCAGTTATTAAACTTGTGAAACAAAAACAATGGTCGTTTGAACCACCGCTCTGATACCACTTGTTGGTCCCGAAAGAGCAAGGTTTGGTGTATGGGGGGGGGGGGAATACACCAAATACAAACTTTTTAGTTTACTTGATAAGTTATAAGAGAGTTCAAGCTATTCTTATTTAAGAAATTGCTTAGCAGATGACTAACCAGATTGATACTCAGATCAATAGCAGATTAGTCCAAACAGAATGCTCTCTAGTGAAAAAACTTAGACAATAATAAGAGTGATCTTATTATTCTCAAAGTGTTGTGCGTGCGGAAAGATGGTGGATTTAATGGGTGCTCTTGTTTAAAAAACCTTAAAGATTAGTCACGTTGTATTAGAAGATTGATTGAGATGCAGATTATATGATGGTGCAGATGGTTAGAATAATAAACAACTGAAAGTAAATATGCAGAAATATAAAGAACACAGTTGTTTAACGTGGTTCGGGAAATCCCTACGTCCACGATCTGGTCAAATCTAGACCAGATTATCCACTACTAGGATACTGTGCTTGTTTATACTCGTGGAGAACGAGTCACAAGTATCAATCAATGCTAGAGAGATACTTATGCACGAAATAAGGGTCGTGTCCCTTTACAACAGATTACCTCTACGTTACCACAAGAAATCTATTAGCTAGCAGGGTGATCTCCTTTCTCTCGATAAGACAGACTTGAATCGAGGTTGATTGGTGTGATGTAGAATCATAATTCTTTTGAAGCTCTTAATCTGGATCAAGGTAGATAGCTTGAGTGTAAGTTGATAGTTTAGCTCGCGTGCGTTGTGTACTAGTCCAGATTTGAACTTCAAATATATATAGGCATTGAATTGAAAATTCTAGCCGTTGTTGATTGGCGTGAGATTGATGGTATATTGCCAATCAATGCTGTTCATCATATCTCTTCTTGCCTGGCAGAAATGTTGACTCAATCCTTAAGTTATGGAAAGCAAATTGCCAACGGTTTCTTTCCTTCTTTGTGTCAATCGAAGATTCTCTTTCCAATCCCTATTGGATAGGCTTCGATCTTGATGTGGCAAGATGGTATGATGTGTAGGATGATGTCATCTGGTGGTTTGATGACTCTATCGATCTGGTGCTTCGCTGTAACTATCGATCTGGTCATCGATCTGGTCGCTGTCTGTTACAGCAGATCGATTCCTTCTTGGCTTGAAATCTTGGTCTTCATCCTATACTATTTATAGAAATGACTTCTATAGGAATAACTCCTTTACATGTTAAGTCATCTCCTAATATGTTCTTTAACAGAATTCACTTTATATTCAGTGATCTTAATACATAGGAAATACTAAGTGTGTTTCGAGAGATCATCATCAAAACCAAAAATACTTAAGGGTTCCCAACAATGAGCTTCCCATTGTGCATGTTGGTCAGCTATTTGTTGGGATTAGGTGTCGAGGTGAGTATTGATGTCGCGGATGTCAGAGCGCATCTTGCGAATGCCGGTGGTGACTTTGGTTGTGAACCGCTCCCATTGGGAGTTCCATTGAGGTTGGGTACCCAATTGATATTGGGCACCCCACTGTGATTGGGAGCCCTAATCGGATCCGCCGGTCGCGTCCACCGTGTTATTGCGTAGCCAAGCGGCATCGGCTTCCTCGTCGGCTTCTTCTTTGTCTTCTTCCTCCTTGGATTGAGCGTCTTCATTGGCCTCCATGTCAGAATCCTACGCCTCACACAATGGCGTCTCTCTTGTGGTACCAATTCAGATTGTGAAAGGGCGAATGGTGCGCCTCTCAACTCATTTATGTCGATCTCCTTGGTGATGATGAATTTGTTGTTCGGGGGGGCCATCCGCACGAATAAGATTGAGGTGCATGGCCACGGAGGTCGAGAGGTGGAGTAAAGATGCATGGGCTCGCTTCCGGCATTGGATGGACTGTATTAATTCAAAAATGAAGGAGTAATGGCATATTTTCTTCTTGTGGATTGCACAATGGAGTAGGAAGCACTCCACTGTGTTCACCTTATTTGCTTGTTCATTCCCTAAGATGCAGTAGGAGATGAATTTGTGAAGGTCGCCTATCTCGGGATCTCTTAAGAATCCACTGGGCATGACTTCCGATGCTCAATTATGAAAAACTATTAACTCATGCCAAGCTAAATTTGGGTTAAATTATGGAGGCACCCGATGGATCACCGTAGAGGGAAATTCAAAGATGAATGTCATCATTGAAGTAGTAACAATATGAAATATGCCACGATAACAGAATTTAAACGACTTAAAATTAACAGCAACATAAAAGGTAGTAAGAAATTAAAGTCCTAGTTGCTTAAAACAATCAACTTCTTGCTTAGCATATTTCTCAAGAGTCGTGTACCGTATATATAAGGTGCCCTCACTTGAGCTGTAGATTGGGAATGTTGCTCCCAAGCCCTCAATATGGTCATGAATGGGGTCAAAGTCGTCATCATCCCCTCCTTGGCGGTTAGATTGTCCAACTTCACTTGTTTTTTTATCTTTTACTATCCATGAGAATTTTGGCAAACACTTGGTGGGAAAAAAGTGTATGAAGTTGGGATTTGGGGATTTTGATATTTTTGTGGGTGAAATCGAAATTTGTTCGGATGGAATGGAAGAACAGGTGGAATTGATGGTGAATCCAAGAATTTGGAGTGAAAGGATGTTTGTGGAGAGAGTAATTGAAGAATGAAAATTGTAAGAGTTTGGGGAGTTTGGGAGAAAAGCAGTGAAAGAAGTGGGGAAAAAGAAGGGAAAAAGAATGTTTTAAGTTTGGGCAGCCAGGTAAGTCAGTGGCCGCTGAGGGTCAGCGACCGATGAGAGGTGGTCTCGGGGATGCTTTGAAGTGCTGGGGTGATTTTACGTGGGAGATGGTCAGTGGCCGCTGGGGGGTCAGCGACCGCTGACTCATGGCGTGGGCATGCCGCTGGTCACTGGCGCAGTGCTGGTGTTGGGTCATCGGCCACTGTGTGTGCCGCTGTTGCTGACCATGCCTCTCATCAAATCTCTTCGTGCTCTCCTCTACAGGAACTTAGTGTGCCGCACCCGTTGACTTGTCCTCTCATCGGGACTTTTTTGAGATGTGATTTTTCTTTTCATTGCATTTATCACCCTGATTTTCTCCTAACTCGGTAACACCTGGGAACAATAAAAAAATAAAAATTAAACTAATGAAACAAAGAAGATGAAGAAAAAATCTAAGATGAAAATACAGGAAAAAGAGAGTGGGTTGCCTCCCACGAAGCGTTTGGTTCACGTCGTTAGCTTGATGGGATGGAACTAATTCAACGGGCGATCAGAAATGGGCGTTGACTCCAAAACTTCGGGCATGGAGTCTCCTTCAATATATGGTTTTACCCGATGTCCATTCACGCGAAAAGAATCCTCCCCTTCATTACTATATAGTTCAATGGCTCTGGATGGTAGTATGTCATTGATCACGAACGGGTCGCTCTATCTTGATTTGAGTTTGCCCAAGAATAATCAAAGTCTGGATTGAAGAGTAGAACTTCCATTCCGAGCTTTAATTCCTTGTGCACAATTCGGCGGTCATGGATCCCTCTTCACTTTGTCTTTGTACATCCGTGCACTCTCATATGCCTCATTCCTAAGCTCATCTAGCTCGAAAATTTGGAGTGATCTCCTCTCGGCGGCATTGTCGAGGATGTATGTTGTTGCTTTGATTACCCAATATGCTTTGTACTCTACTTCGACCAGCAAGTAGCACGCCTTCCCATACACAAGACGGTACAGGCTCATCACAAGAATGCTTTTGAAAGTCGTCCTATATGGCCATAAGGCATCATTTAGCTTAACATCCCAATCTTTCCGAGATGGTTTCACAGTTTTCACTTGCTTATTGCTCGTTTCGCCTTGCCCCGAGGTTTGTGGGTGATATGGGGTGGAAACTTTGTGTTTGATCTCATTCTTCTTCATCAATCGTTCGAATAGTTTGTTGTAAAAGTGTTTTCCTCCATCGCTAATGATAGCTTGAGGGAATTCAAACCTATATAAAATGTTTTCTTGCACAAACTTGAGAACAACATTAGCATCACAAGTCCTAGTGGGGGTAGCCTCAACCCACTTGGACACATAATCAATGGCTAAAAGAATGTACTCATATCCAAAAGATTTAGGGAAGAGACCCATGAAATCTATATCCCACACGTCGAAGATTTCGACTACCAAAATTTTTTGGAGAGACATCTTGTTGCAACGGCTTATGGCTCCAACTTGTTGGCATCTATTGCATGCCAAATAAATGCTTGAGCGTCCTTGAAGAGAGTTGGCCAAAAGAGCCCGCTTTGCAAAACTTTGTGTGTCGTCTTTTGCCCTCCAAAATGGCCTCCACATGGAGATTCATGGCAGAAACGGAGTACTTGTTCTTGCTCGGAATCCGGAATACAACGTCGGATTACACTATCCTTACCAAGTTTGAAAAGGTAAGGCTCCTCCCAAAAATATTTTCTGCACACATGAAGATATTGTTTCTCCTCTTGGGAGGTTACACTGGATCTAAGTAGATTTCATGCTAATTAATTCATAATGTCGACATAACAATGAGTGATCGCAATTTCAGAAATATTCTCATAAGGAAAACTGTCAGAAGCACAAGATGTATCAATATGAAAATGCTCATGTCGAGAAAGATGATCGGCCACAAAATTCTCACTTCCTTTCCTATCTTTTATCTCTACATCAAATTCTTGCAAAAGTATCTAATTAATTTAGGCTTAGCTTGGGGTTTGGTCAACATGTATCTGAAGGACGCATGATCCCTATGAATAATTACCTTAGATCCTAAAATATAAGATCGAAATTTGTCTAAGGAAAATATCACGACAAACATCTCTTTCTCCGTGGTGGTGTAATTTACTTAAGTCGAGTTCAAAGTCAAACTGGCGTAGTAATTCATACGAAGCATATTATCAACTCATTGACCTAAAACAACTCCAACTGTAAAATTAGAGACATCACACATGATCTCGAAAGAAATAGAATAATTAGGGCCAATAACAATGGGAGCAGAAGTAAATTTTTCTGTCAACAGGTTAAAAGCATGCAAACACGAGTCATCAAAATTGAATGGGACATCCTGAGCTAGAAAATGACAAAGGGGTTGGCAAATTTTATAAAAATATTTAATGAAACGTCGGTAAAAACCTGCGTGACCTAAGAAACTTCTAATTCCCTTAACATCTTTAGGTGGGGTTAATTTTTCAATCACCTCGATTTTTGCATTATCAACCTCAATGCATTTACTAGAAATAATATGACCAAGAATAATTCCACTTTTAATCATGAAGTGGCTCTTTTCCTAACTCAAAGCAAGACCACTTTCAACGCATCTTTGAAGCACTTTCTCAATTTTAAGTAAATAATCATTAAAATAGGAGCCAAATACCGAAAAATCGTCCATGAAGATCTCGACAAAGTATCCTATCATCTCGGAGAAGATGGACATCATGCACCTTTGAAAGGTACCGGATGCATTGCATAGTCTAAATGGCATCCTCCTATACGCGTATGTGCCAAATGGGATTGTGAACGCCGTCTTGGCTTGATCTTCTGGTGCCATGACAATTTGATAGTATCCTGAAAGACCATCAAGAAAACAATAAAAATCATGTCCGGATAATCTATCTAACATTTGAACAATGAAAGGAAGAGGAAAATGGTCCTTTTTGGTGACGACATTTAATTTGCAGTAGTCCATGCACATCCGCCACCCTGTGACATGTCGAGAAGGAACAAGTTCTTGCTTATCGTTTAGGACCACCGTGATTCCTCCCTTCTTGGATACCACATGTACTGGGCTCACCCACTCGCTATCCGCAATGGGATAAATGTTTCCTTCTGCCAACAACTTGAATATCTCCTTTTGAACGACTTCCATGAGGACTGGATTTAGTCTTTGTTGGCTATCTTGTTTTGGAATGGCGCCTTCCACAAGATTGATGCAGTGCATGCATGTAGTAGGGTTAATGTCACGAATGTCCGCTAGGCCCCATCCAAAAGTGAGCTTATACTTTTTGAGAATTGGAAGTAGTAGATTTTTTTGTTCTTTGTCAGCTCGGATGAGATAATCTCTGGTTTGTTATCTCCTTCTTCCGAGAAAACACACTTGAGGTGAGCGGGGAGCTTCTTGAGTTCCAATTTGTCGGGTGTGGGTGCCTCCTTGGGTTTCGCATGAGTGATGGATTTTTCTTCAATTTCCTGCACCAAAACTTCTTCACTAGTAAAATCATGGAAAAAAGAACTCTTGGCCAAGGAATCAATAGCATCAACGTAATAGCAATCATCAATAAAATTAACAGTTGGTATGGTGTGACTCCTATGAGCAGAAAAATATACTTCCTCTCCTAAAACAAACATTTTAATTGTACTATTTTTAACATCAATCAGAGTATTAGTGGTGGCCATGGATGGTCTTCCTAGAAGGAGTGTCTGCTCTACACAATTTTCGTGCACGTCTCATATCTCTAAAATAATGAAATCAACAGGAACAATCAATCCACCTACTTGCACTAAAAAATCCTCAACGACACCTCTAGGACATCTAACGGATCTATCAGTTAATTGTAAACACATGCAAGTAGATTTAAGTTCACCTAATTCCAATTACTTAAAAATAGAGTATGACATCAAATTAATTCATGCTCCTAGATCTAACATGCTCGATGCTTCCTTACCATTTCCAAGAGCGATATTGATAACAAAGCTACCTGGATCGTGCTTCTTAGGAGGTAAGGGTTGCTGCATGATGGAGCTCGCCACTTCGGACACTGTCACCACTTCTTGATCACCAAATCTCTTCTTCGCCGCCAACTCTTTAAAGAACTTGACATAGGCAGGAACTTTTTGAAAAACTTCTAAAAGAGGTAAATTCATGTTTACCTTGGACAACATTTTGTAAAAATCCTCAAACTGCTGGTCTTATTTCGCGTTCCTTAACCTGCTGGGATAAAGAATCGGAGGAACATACGGATTCACTTTCTTGTGAAGTTTCTCACCAGGCTTGGCTTTCCCAACTTCGGGTGGGGGCCCGTCCTCCTTAAGAGATGAATTTTGAGGAGGCATAGTTTGACATGGAAACTGCTGCATAGGATATTGTTACTGCTGATTTGGAGGGTGATAAAACTGCTACTGCTGCGATGGAAAAAATTGTTGTTGTGGTTGTGGTGGGAAATAAGGTTGCGACTGGCACTAATATAGAGGCTGGAAATTCAGAGGCTGGGGTCGTCAACTCTGGAAATTTTGCGCTCCTTGCCCTTGAAATTGTGATTTCCACCCCGTCTTTTGCTGATTTCTTCATGTATTTTGTTGAGGGGGGTGGTTGAGGCATGAATCCTTGTGCGGCATAGATTTTTGCTTCGCCTTCGACCGTCATTTTCAACATTCATTGGCATTCCTCCACCATTTGGCCATAATCACCACAAATATCGCATGTCTCAGGTGCAACTTGCTGAACAGATGGTGATGGGGTCGGTTCATCTTCAATTCTTGTAGCACTCTCATCATATCCACCATTTGCTTTTTAAGATCTAGACTTGTCGTCACTGCACTAGCCTCCATTTTTTGCGGTCAAGAGGATTTTTGTTGCGAACTTGCGGTTAGGGACTCAAAAATCTCATTCATCTCCTCCGCTGTCTTGACTGCAATGTTTCTTCTTGCCGAACTGTCCACCATAATTCAGTGGTCTGAAGCATACCGTCATAGAAGAACTGACATAGCATCTCTGGTGCCATCTGATGGTGGGGGCACTAGTGAAATTTCTCATGTAGCACAGTCTATCGTCAACAATCTCATCGGCCATCTCTTCGAATAATCGCGGTAGCGAGAATTCATCAATGCGCTCAATGTCTTCTTCTATGATGGCTAAGATCTCATGTTTCTAGTGTATGTTGTCGATGAAGGGCGTCAAAGGCTTCCAAACACTGCGGAGACCTTACATACACAATACTCAACGAACACGTCACGCGTACCACAATATAATTTTGAGTCAAAATTTGTTTGACTAAAATTATTTCGAGTCGCTCGTAATCTAATGAGTTCGTCAAGAAATGATAAGTCAACCCATGTCGTATTCTCAAGGAAGACTTAACACTGCAATTTAAATCTTTGTTCACAAACAAAAGCATGTAAAAGATTGTTTGAAGGTTTTAAAACTAGGCGATGGATATAAATAGTGAAAGAACATAAATCCTAAACTAATAGAAGTTAACGAAGAAATGAATTGTCTAACTAAGAAAACGAGTTGCTAAGTAAGGGAGATTGAGGATGATTAATCAAATTTATGGATGCATCTATGTTAAGCAGAAAGAAGCAAACTGGTCTACCCCAAACAACTCATTCCTAAAGATATTCAATGCACACAGACCTACAGGTGAAAGCATTAGTTTGATCAACTGTAACTGACATCCAGCTCAACAAGATAAGGAGATTAGGCTATTAAGTCATCAAGTGTTATCAAGTTCAAATGGACAAAACAACTACTCACAGGAAGGATCAAACTAAGTAAGAAGATCACTCATCTAAGAGGAACATACCATATGAAGGAAGAGCTAGCAGACCACCATTGCACCCCAATACATATTTAAGGAGGTCATATCAATTAGTGGTAATGGTTCATCAAGTTTGATATATTTCGAAAATCACAGATCTATGATTTTAATCAAATGATTGTAGATTTGAACTAGTAGAAGATAGAATTTGGCTCCAGAAGTCAACAGTGCATGGCAGAGTGATGCATCTTGACCGGCTCGCCATTTCTCTTCGTTAAAGTCGCTTCATTACAAAATCAGACTCCGAAGTTGGAAATTTTCAGAAATCAGGTCACTGCCGAAGAACAAGTTGGACAGACTACCTACCGCAAAGGAGAAAACAAGCTGGACTTAAGGGGAAGAGATTTGAGGATCAAATCAAGCTCATCTGAAAAATGGGGATCAAATGGTTAAGGAAGCAGCAGAGCAACTTAGCTCATGTCCAAATCGTATCGAGGTAATAAGGTAAGTGGTTTATGCATCTGCACTTAACTGTGTTTGATTTTAGTATGATGGTTTCAGCATCATCATAAATAGGGAAATTGTTATGAACCATTTTGATGATTGTGGAAATCATTATTTTTATATGTTTTTATGATGTGAAACGATAATATATATAAGTGTGTGTGTGTTATTAAATTGTACTTACACTTTAATGTTTATTAATACTTAGGAGTTTATGCTTTATAGTGTCTAGATTAGATAGACTTCACAGAATGACTAAGTGTTAAGGACATATCGATTAAAGATAGATCGAGTCCATAGTTGTCATATGTGTTCTAAATAGAAAATCAATTAATTTGTAAGACCAGGTTGAATTAACGAACTGTATCGTAGAGTTTGATCTTATTTAGTGTAAATATTAGAATGGAGATTACCTTGTAAAGTCAAATTAAGTTAACGATATATGTTATAGGATCGACCGTGTTTTGTTGTAGGTTAAGTGAAAATGAGAGAACATATCGATATAACGATTAGTTCATAGGACTAATCCAATCCATCTAGACTTAGATTTTATAACATCTTATTTATCGCACAGCAGGCCAGCATACTTATGCCTACCAAATCGATATATAGATCAATCAACAGGTCGAGGGACAGATCGATTAACAGATCGACAGGCAAACAACTGCATGCTGAAATCAACCTTGTATAAAACAGGTTGACATCGATCTAGAGGAACTAACTACTATAGAGCAGATCGATTGACAGATTTATGGATAGGTCGATAGGTAGACCAAGAAACAGCACGATAGAATTAACGTTGTATCAAATAGGTTGATATTAAGCTGCATAAGAAGGTATACAAGAAACAGCTCGATACAAATGATTTGTGTTTAACTGGTCGATCAGTAGCTTCACAACGAACTGCACAATAAGTTGTACAAGAAGCAGCTCGATACAAACGATCCATGTAGGAAAAACTCCAACAACCATAAGAACAGTCAGCAACCAATGGTCAAAAGAGCATTTAATGTTATCTGAAAAAGCTGCAAAGACTTCCAACGGCTAGAATTTAAACTAGCTTATATATACCTCCAGCTTTCTTCAGACATGGTGTTCGTGATATTACCAGAAAAAACATTAATGCTACAAGATTCTCTCGAGACTTCCACAGCTTTATTCAACATTGGATATAGATTATATATATTCTTGAGTGTTGTAAATTAGAGAGAAATCACCATATTTCTAAAGATAAACCTCCTAGGACTTACATTAGATTTGAGCATTAAAAGCCCATAGTTCTAGTTTCCTCCATAGCCAAAAGCTTGGAAGAAGAACGATTGTAAAACCCAAACCCAGATCTCGTACTCGATGAGTTGGCTCGTACTCAACGAGGAAGTAGGGGGTTTTCCTAAACCACGTTAAACATTGTGTGTTCTTTTATATTTTGAATTGCATTAGTTTGATTCTTTGTTTATCACTTCACTAACGAGTTGTTCCCAACAGCGAGCTGTGCATGTTGAATCAACCTCCGTAAAGAATACTCAGTATAAAAAAATATATTTTCTAAGTGTAAGAGCACCCAACTAGTTCACTAAGCTTCCGCACACAACATGCTCTTGGACAAGTAATATGCTTAGCCCCAGCTAGCTGATCAGGTGACCTGTTCCATAACAAATCATTCACGCCCCTGAGTTGAAAACTTTCTTGAGCAGCTTGATTTCTCTCATTATCAAAGGAGATCATCTGCAATCCCAAGCAAGCTGTTATGGTACAGACAGCGAGTTGCTACTCAACTTGTAGTTCAAACAGCTTGCGCTCAAAAAGTTGCATTGTGGTCTATTCCCCCCCCCCCCAATACACCACATCTGCTCTCCCGAGACCTAACATGTGGTATTAGAGGAGTGGTTCAACCGACCACTGTATCTTTTACACGAGTTTCTGTTGGTCCCGAAAGAGCAAGGTTTGGTGTATGGGGGGGGGAATACACCAAATGCAAACTTTTCAGTTTACTTGACTAAATTAATCAGAGAGATATAAGCTTTCTGGTTTACAGATTGCTCAAAGTGATAGAACACTATGATTTTCTAATCAATTAAGTTCTATCCAAGTAAGATCTCTCACGTGAGATAAACAAAGCAGAAAGCAAGTGTGAACTTGATTCCAAACAATGTTTTGTGTGCGGAATAATGGTGGACTTAGTTGGTGCTCTTGTTAAGAAAATCTTTTGAAAGCTTAATCGAGTATTTAGAAGATAGATTAAGAATGCAGGTTGGAATGAGTATGACAGATGCAGAATAAAAACAACTGAATATAAAATGCAGAATATAAATGGCACAGTTATTTTTACGTGGTTCGGGAAACCCCCTACGTCCACGGTCTAATCCAAACTGGATTAGATATCCACTACTAGGATACTCTTCTTATTTAACCTCGCTGAGAACGAGCCACAAGTTCCAATTACAAACCTCGTTGAAACTTATGCACGAATAAGGGTCGTGTCCCTTTACAACTTACAGAAAACTACTGTAAACAGGCTATCTTCACGTTAATCCACTAGAAAGCTACTAGCTAGTAAAGATCTCCTTCTCTCGATAAGACAGACTTGAATCGAGGTGGATTGGTGTGATTATGATCACGAACTGGTTGAAGCTTAAGTCTGGTTTGAGATAGAATGCTTGAGAGTGTTTCTGCTGTATAGCGCTTTTGTATATTCTTGTTCTATTTTCCAGACTTTAAATCTTCAAACTTATATAGGCTCTGAATTTGAAATTCTAGCCGTTTGTTGATTGGTATGATTTGATTTGTGGATTGCCAATCAGTCATAACTCTTCTTTCCTTGTAGAGTCATTGATTGAATCTTCTAAGATTGGTAAGCAGATCATCTTTGATTGCTTTCCTTCTTCATGTCAATCAGTGATTCAGTTTCTGTTTCTTCAATGGAAAGTTTTTAATGCTTCTTTGACATATTTGATTCTGCTCTTTCTGGTTTGCTTCTAACCTTCTGGTTGTGACCTCTCTGGTTTAGTGTCTATCTGGTTGGATACTATCTTAGACACTTTCTGGTTGAGATACTTTCTGGTATAAGAGCTTTCTGGTAGAAGTACTTTCTGGTAGAAGTGCTTTCTGGTTCAACTTTCTGTTAAAGTTGACTAGCTTCTCTTTCTGGTTGAGGCTTTCTGGTTGGCGTTCTGTCTTGAGACTTGCTGGTTTAGCTTTCTGTCTTGAGACTTGCTGGTTTAGCTTTCTGTCTTGAGACCTGCTGGTTAGCGTTCTGTCTTAAGACTTGCTGGTTTAGCTTTCTGTTCTTAAGACTTGCTGGTTAGCGTTCTGTCTTGAGACTAAGCCTTCAGCTCCAGCCTTCTGCTCCAGTCTTCTGCTTGAGACTGGCTGGTTTTAGTATCTGTCTAAGACATCTTCTATCGTTCTGTTTGAACCTTCGACTATCTGTTATTCTGAAATCAATAGAGAAAAGGTACAGAACATGTATAATATCAAGTGTGTTTTGAAATAGCATCATCAAAACTTAGAATATGTTATGGGGTTCCCAACAGTTTCTTACCTGCGTAGTAAATTGAATAGATCATCACTTAGAAAATTATTTTTCATCCCTTACTGCATTTTATTGCATATGGATTCTCATCTTCTCAGGTCTTGCAAAGTTTTTTCCATACAAGGCTACAATGAATGGCGTTATCCAATCAAAATGTGCCTAAAAGCACATCACATGCAAATGTGGGACATTATCCAAAATGGATCAATCTTTATCTATGAAGATGGAGATGAGCAGACCGAATGGAATCAAGCTGGAGTGAAAACGTTTACAGATCCAATGAACTTCACGAAAGCAGAACGCATGATTGCTAAGCTGCATAACTAGGCAAAAGGGCTCATATCGAGTATTGTACCTGTCATATATGTTGTCAATATCAGACACTTTGGAACTGCCAAAGATATGTGGGATACATTAAATCAATTAAGCTTAGGATCAGAGGGGATGGAGGAGATCAAGCTATCCATTACCTGCAACAATTTCGAGGAATTCCGGATGAAGCCTAGTGAATCGATTAAAGAGATGCAGAATAGATTCACGAAGATTGCGCTGGAAATTACATCCATGAGCTCAAACAAATATACCCAATGTGAATTGAACATGAAGATCATCCGAGCTCTACCTGAAAATGTTGGTCCCGAAAGAGCAAAGTTTAGTGTATGGGGGGTGGGGGGGGGGATACACCAAATGCAAACTTTTCAGTTTACTTGACTAATTTCTTATAGAGTTTAAGCTTTCTGTAAGCAGATTTCTTAGTTGTGACAAAACAGATTGATGACCAGATCGATCTTATTCTGTCCAGACAAAAACTCTCTGGTGAATAACACTGGGCAGAGATCAAGAGTAATATTTTTCCCTAACAGAGCGTTGGGTGCGGAATATGGTGGACTTAGTTGGTGCTCTTGTTTAGAAAACCTTTGTAAATCTTACCTAAATATTTAGTAGATTGATTAAGACTGCAGATTGAATGGATGTGCGGTTAGTGAATAAAACAACTAAACTTTAAAATGCAGAAAATAAATAACACAGTTGTTTTTACGTGGTTCGGGAAACCTCATACGTCGACGGTCCAATCAAAACTGGATTAGATATCCACTACTAGGATACTCTTCTTATTTATACTCGCTGAGAACGAGCCACAAGCTTCAAATACAATCTGTTTGAAACTTATGCACGAATAAGGGTCGTGTCCCTTTACAACTTACAGAAAACTACTGTAATTGGATCTCTTCACGTCAATCCACTAGAAAACTAATAGCTAGCGAAGATCTCCTTCTTCTTCTCGATAAGACAGACTTGAATTGAGTTGGTGTGATTTCGATCACGAACGGCTTAGAACACGATCTGGTGAGTAGAAATCTTCTCAAGTAATTGCTCCGATGAGTGAGTTGATTTCTTAGCAGAGGAACAACTTGTTGATCGTTGATGATAGTCTTGTACTCTTCAAGTCTTGGTTCCAAGCTTTTATAGGTGTAGAATTTGAAATTTTAACCGTTGCACTTGATTGGCTTTGAAATAAATGTAGTTACCAATCAAGAGATATGAATCCCAAATTTATCTCTTCTTGCCCTTGGAATGTTTGACCAAATCTTCAATAAGTATGGAAAGCAGATTGCTGATAGATGCTTCTTTCCTTCTTCGCGCGTTGATTGATTCTCCTTCCAAGTTTGATCTTTAATAGATAATCTTTCTTTCTCCATCAGATCTGCTGATGGGGCAAGTAGTTTGGGACTCTTATTAGTTAATCTGGTCAAGCAAGCGAGTACCAGTTAACTGGATCTGATCTGGTATCATCTGGTTTCGAAGTAAACTATCTGGTCACACCAGATTGATATCGATCTAGTCAACTGTTGATCTGGTCTTTAGGAAATATGCTCCAAAGCATGGTAGTATCTTCTGTGAGTGATTTGATAAAAACAAATCGAGTGACCATATCAAGGATCATCTATTTGCTGGTGGTCTGCTATTGATCTGGTCCACGAACAAAAGGAAAAACATAATGACTTCTATATGATGAGATCCTTTACATACCGAGTCATTTTCTAATCTGGACTAAGATCGTGTTCTCTATCAGATTCACTTTATTATAGTGATCTGGTACATGTAGAACAGTTTAAGACTTAAATAGATTTTAACTCTAAGTGTGTTTCAAGAGAACATCATCAAAACTTAAATATTGAGGGGTTCCCAACATCAAATTTCAACTCTTTATCTTGTGATGATATATTTAATATTCTCTCATGTAATGAGTATGAAATCAATAGATTTTATGGCGCAGATATGTTCAATAAAGAAGCTTTAGAAAAAATGAACAAGGGGGTTGAACTTAAACTAAGATCATCTTCAAAGATGACCTCCACCAGCGAAGCTCAAGAAGAGTTTTCAAAGGAATAACTTTTGCAAGATTATGCCTCCATGACTAGGGGATTCAAGGAACTTGAAGTACATGCTAACAAGTACAAGAAGTTATACCACGATAGAATGCAGGAGAACAAAATCAGCTTGATGAACTCCGACAGACAACTCAAAGGAAAGAAGGTTGTTCTGATAGTTGAGGATTCCATAGACTCTTCCTTAAGCTCATCATCAGATGATGAAGCCTATCTATCTGGCTCAAATTTCAGAAGAAGAGTATGATTCTAATGTGGTAAATTCTAATCGATTTGCATTGTCAATAAATATATCTAACGTTCATATGTAAGAATGAGCAAGAAAAATTTATTATGAGCCAAGAGGGAAGAATACATTCCCAACTACTACATTCATAGAGCGACCTGAAGAATAAGAACAGGTCATCTCGTTATGAAAAGAATATATAGCAACCTCAGGCCAAGGAGCAAAAATGTGATCAAATCAAGTCAAGAAGGACTAAATCAGATCACTGTCGAGCTGGAGGTTGGAATAATGTGCTTGAGCTTGAAGATTTACTCAAGTTCATCCTAAGCCGCAGTTGTTTCTTCCATGGATTGGATAGAAGTAACAAAGTACAAATCATTCAACAAGAAGGATATCTATAACGATTTGTACTACAAGGAGGAAAACAACACATGACGTCAAGAACTCAACAAACAACACATGACGTCAAGAACTCAACTAAACACGGATCGACTTGGATCATAGATTGAATCACCATAAGTCACACTCACTCTATTCCAAAACACAGATGGGATCATGACGACATTCAAATTCAAGCAGATCAAACCACAAGTCAAGTTCACAAAGGAACATACAGATCGTGACACAGATAAGTGCCCAGATCGATAAAAAGAGTAAAAACAGATCTTGAGGGAATGCAAAGCAAAGATGTAGCTCACAGATCAAGGTTACTAATCAAGAACACAGATAAAGACCAACAGATCATGTACGGATCATCAAGAAGCGATGCAAATTATTACAAATTGTACGAATCATCAAATTACCCGCAAGCTGCATCAAGAGTTCACACTATCAACAACTAATTACATTCATCAAGTTGTCTACGACAAAGCATCTACAAAAATTCAACAAGTGAACATGTTTATCATAAGATAGCAGATTAATACTTCTAATTTAAATTATCTCAATCTGTTGAATTTCAAATATAATACTTTGTTATGTTCATCAATATCTAATAAGAATGAATTGTTTCTTTTTATCTCATCGTCTCTAAAGACTTCATTGATAATGTCGAAAAGGGGGAAGGAAAAGATGGACAGCCCGCTGCACAGCCATCTGCTCAGAAGAAACTACCTGTTAAAAACAAACCTGCTACCAAGAAACTAACTGCTAAACAACAAGCTGAGGCGAGGAGGTTACAAGCTAAAAATGCGGAGAAATCCAGAAGAATGGAAGAAGAGAACGCAACTAGACTAGCTGCTAAGAAGAAAGGGAAAAAGATATATACGGACAAGGATGAAGAGGAAGATATGTTCCTAGCCGGGTACAAAGCAGAACAGATCGAGAACCCTGAGTTCAGGAAATTGTGGAGGGCAGAGAAGAAAGACAGAAAGAGTTGGAGACTAAGTCTAAGGAGGACAACTCAACTCCTGAGGAAGGAGATGAATCTACTAATCTCATATTTAAGTTCTTTGACAAATTCCAGTTGTCTCAGCCACATAATCTAATAAGGATTCACAGGAAGAAAGCTGCTCAATGGAACATAATTGTCAAAGAATTTGTATTGGAATATTACTATCTGTTAGAACCACAATATCAAGGTGGTTCGGTAGACAAGATGTTTAGAGAATTTCTGAGCAAAAATAAGAATCAAACATTTATGGAGTACATATTCCATCAATCTACCATGACAAATGTTAATCTCACTGCTCCAAATAAAACTACAATGGTGCCTCCACGAATTCCAAGAACGACAGAGATTGATCATACCTACATTCTGAATGTCATAAATCAAGCTGCTCAACACATGGGCTATCCCATCGATTTGGACAACAATGACTACAAGAGTGTGTTCAATTGAATATATGCTGGATACAATGTGCCCTCAGAGTTAAGGCAAAGAGAACTGATTGAGAGGAGGAGGGCACAGCTAGCTTAGCGCCAACGTCAACAACAATCACAAGAGAAGGATCAACAGCAACCTCCACCGCAATTAAGATGCTAATTTAACTTTCAAACTTTTGTAATCTGTAATTCACAACTATTTGTTCACTTTAATTCTTTCCATCTGTAACAACTACAATCATCAATGAAAGTTTAAAGTTTTTGGTTCCTAAAAACAACCTGATGACAATATATCTTTGTCCAAGAAATGTTTTTATGTGTGTTATTTATTGCTTTATATTTCTATGCATATTAATTGCCTGCCATTTACTATTTATTGTTTCAATACTTAGGAAATTATATAAGGTGTAGTTTCGACATCATCAAAAAGGATGAAATTGTTGGGAACCTCACTAATTTATTTATGTTTTGATGATGTTTTTCGAAACAACACTTAGTCATTTCAAGATCTCTAAAACCAAATAATCGTTATCATCTCTTAAGGAACAACTTGACAATAAGAGAAGCAGATTGTTAGTTATACAATCTGTATTATTCTTATGAGCTGTTGGTCCCGAAAGAGCAAGGTTTGGTGGGGGGGGGGGGGGGGGGCAAATACACCAAACCCAAACTTTTCAGTTTACTTGGTTATTAATTAGAGAGATCAAGCTATTCTTAACTAAGAAATTGCTCGGCAGATGACTGACCAGATTGATCAACAAATCGATACCAGATCAGTCCAGACAGATTGCTCTCTAGTGTAAATACTCAGATAATAATAAGAGTGATCTTATTATTTTCTAAGTATAGTGTGTGCGGAAATATGGTGGATTTAGTTGGTGCTCTTATATTGAAAACCTTAAAGATTAGCCAGATAGATTAAAGCAGATTGATTGAGATGCAGTCTATATTACTTGATTTGGTATTTGTTTTCTCTCTGGTACAAAGTTTATGGTTCCCGAAGATTTTTCCGAGTGACCTGAATATCCTAATCCAGAAGTGCCCTTTTGCTGCAGATTGATTAGCAGCTTGGCACGTTCATCACTGTTGTAGATCATTTCTTTGCCTTTCTTTATCTTTTCTTCAGCTACGTTGTTTCTGTTGATGAGATCTTTAACCTTTGAGTTTAGAGAGTTAATCTCTCTATCTTTTCCTTGATCTGTTCTTCCAGATCAGTTACTTGGGCAATGAATTGGGTGTTAGCTATGCTCAATATTTGTTCAGATTTCTTCAGCCTATCATTTTCTTCTACAACTTCTCTAAACAGTCTTTGATGCTCGAATAGCTTTTGAACATCTTATTCACTTCTTCCCATGAGTATTCAGATTGATCTTCTATTTCCTGTTCCAGATCATTATCATTTGAGGAGTTGGAATTGCAGGAATTTACTTCGACTTCATCCAGACCGTTGTCTAGTCCCACATAGCATTCATCCTAGCTTT
>JAPKLX010003881.1:0-10542 GCA_026898415.1 Leonotis leonurus
TGTTTCGAGATACCATCATCAACACTAAAACCTCAGGGTTCCCAACAATTTCCCCCTTGTTGATGATGTCGAAACCACACTTTACAAAAGATATCCTATCAGCTTATAAAGGGCGATTTGGTCTGAAATCCAGATTGATTAAATTACGTTATTAAGTTTATAACGTTTTAGGGTATTTTCATATATGTTCTGGACAATAAAATGTTGTCATCAGAAACTCAAGAAGGATTCATATTGGGAAGTGAACTCCAGCACCTCCCGGAGGGGGGGTCCTCCGTGTATCGTACCCGAGAGAACTTATGGGAGTGCGGCCTGCCTCAGTCGAAAAGGGCCTGCACTACCATTGTTAACGAGAGGTTAAATGAATTGATTAGTACTACTCATACCAATATGGTGCATCATCTTTTCAGGTGACCCCTTAGTAGAAACTCCAAGGTTAAGCGTGTTTGGCTTGGAGCAATACTATGATGGGTGACCTACTGGGAAGTGTCCTGGGTCAGCCTGTCAGTGAGGACAAAGCAGGCTGGGAAAGAAAGTGTTGGTGTGTGGGGCCAGTACGTCAATTCTGATGGGCGCTCCCGATCCAACAATTCATATATTTAGAGACAAAAAGTTTACAGAAAGATCAAAACAAAAACATAAGAAAAGCAGATCATGAAGATATGAGAAATAGGTCTATCTGCTTTTTCTTTTCTCTTCTTGTTGTCTCTTTAGCTTTGCTCTGGTCTCGTCTGATATAAGCTGGACACTCTCGTATACTCCCTCTCTTACCCTTATGTAATCAGGGTCTTCAGCATCCACCTTATATCCTCTGTTTTCTGCTAGTTGATTTATGAAGTTTAGCAGAAAGGTTTTGTCAGGGAGGTCTGTCCCAGGGATGTTGGGACAGGTTCTGTATTCCCTTTCTGGAGCTGTTATTGTAATCTGGGCTTTGGCTGCTGCCGCTCTGATCTCCTCCACCAGATCTCTTGCATCGTTTTGATCAAGATATAGATTAAAGGCTTCATTAGGTGATCCCTCACAGTAAAGCGGTTCTTTGAGGAAGTAACGACACATAATGAATCCATATTTTAGTCCTTCAAAGCCTTCCTTTAAGTGATCTGGGACCCAGTTGGTCTCTCCCTGTTTGGTCAAAGATTTTCGAATAGGGGCAGATGAGAACCAGCTGGATCCTGCTCTTTTCTTTTTCTTGGGTGGTTGGGACAGGCTTGATCTGCTTGGAGTGAATGTCTTCTGTGCTTGGAATGAAGGAGAGCTGGCTGGGCTGGGTCGATCTAGTATAAGGGCAGGTTTCTTTGCAGTTGATCCAGATCCTGACAAGCTCTTCTTTTTCTCTTCTGCTGCTTTTTCTTTCTTCTGCTCTTGCGCAGCAGATGGCTGTTTCTTCCCAATCCCTTCCCCCTTTTCGACATCATCAATAAATGATTGAATGAATGTCTTGAGGGAGGTGACCTCTGCCTTCAACTCTGTGACCTCTTTGGCAGAATCAAATCTTTCTGACAACAGAGAGGTGATGTTGAGGTTGGAGTCATTGATCTGTTTCTGAAGAGAAGCCTGTGTGTTGGCCAGATCTGATTTGATGTCTTCTTGAGCTGCCTTGATGTCCGCAGTTTCATCAAAATAGGATTTGATTAGAGTGGATGTTGGGTAGTGCAGATCGTGTAACTTCCTTTCCACAAAGGATTTGCCATCAGTTTCAAACTGTCTGATCAGCGATCTGGTGTAAGAGTTGGCTTCTTTGACTATGTGTGCTGTGAGACCATCAGTCTGCTCATTGACTATGGCGTGTACCATGTCCTTCTCCTTTTCTGCAAAGGCACTGATAATTTTGTACATCTCTTTCACTTTGAATTCAGTTGAAAACAGACTTTGATCTATCTGAGCTTTCCTCTCATCAGCAGCAGCCCGATCATCATCTAGTTTCTTGTCGATCTCTTCAATCTTCAGTCTACAGATTCGCCTCAGATCAGAGTCGACCTGATTGACATGAGTTTGCAGATGGTCGTTGAACTCTGTGAGTATGCGGGTGGCTTCATCTTGAACTGTGGTCAGTGTTCCATACATGTACTGATCCACCTTCTTGGAAATGAGATCTCTGATTTGAATGTGAGATAGGGATTGATGTTGGTCCATCAATATATCTTCCAAGGTGTATGTCTGCACATGTACGTTCAGAGCAGCTGCAGCAGCAGGAGTAAGGATTTCGTTTGTCAGTTCGCCTCTGATGTTCTGCACAATAGGCTCACTCTCTGCTTGTGATTGGCCCGTCACTGCATTGGGGGTTTCAGTAGGCATGGTGTGTTCCCCCTCAGTGGGTGCAGTGGTCTGGTTTGCACTTTCAGCCATTTGCTGATCCATCTCTGTTGCTGGAATGGCTACACCCTGTTGGTGAGCGTCAGATGGAATCTCAGCTTCGGCTTTATCAACCACACTGTCATAGAAGTCTATCTTTCCAGCCTTCTCATAGATATCTCTCAGATTAATCTGTAGCTTTTGAGCTTCTAGCTGAGCTATTGCAAGGATGGATTGTGAGTAGCTTTCTCGTAGCTCAGTAACAGATGAGGCTTCAAAAATATTCAACAGTGTGGCTTCCTCTGCCTTTAGCTGATCAATCGATCTGATTTTCAGCAGTGCATCTAAAACGTAGAATTCTTTATCTTTGATCAATAGCAGCAGTTTGACTCTTTTAGCTGCATCGTAGCTCTCTGGTGTGAGCTGAATACCAGGGAATATGTTGAGAACAGCTCTGTCTGCTTCTGCTTCAATCATCTTAACTACAGATTGAGCTGTTTTCTTTTCAACATCTTCATCTGAAGATTCAATTGCTTCTTCATCTTCCTCATCGATCTGCTCTAGAGGCTCAGCAGAAGATGAGCTTATGGTGTGAGCTGGGGAGAAGTCCCTGGACTGATCTGGGTGTACTGTTGACAGAGGCTCCACATCTTTTGGTTCACCAACCAGCACAACTTCTTCCTCCTCAACCTCCTGTTGAGGGATGACATCTTCTGCAGCAGTTGGGGCTTCGGTCTGTATCTCGGCAGACAGTTTGTGAAGCCTTCTGCATTTTGGTTTGGGCTGCTGTGCTGCGGTAGAAGTATCTGTTTCAACAGAACTGGCCCTCCTGGTCACTCTCTTGGAGGGGGTTCTCTCAGTTTGCTTCTCCTTGGTGACCTTAGATTTTGTGGATTGATCTGCTGGACCAGATGGAGGAATCCAGATGGGATTCGAGTTCCCCATCTCTATCAGAGCATTAAAGATAACTGGGTCCTTTGCCCTGGCAATCAGATTTGCTGAAATGCCCATCGACATTTCAATCTGATGCTGGTCCTTTGGAAAATGCTGTTTCGCGTTGAACTCAACCGCTGTATCCCATTGGTGGTGAGGAAAGAATGATTCCAGCATAAAGCTGATCTTTGTTGAATGTCTCAGGCTGCTTCTTTTTACTTCGATGCCTGGGGAGCTGCCTTTCACAAATAAGATCATCTTGGCCTCCTTTGCCAAGAGATCGTATAAGATCCTACTCCAGTTAACTGGCAGATTGAGAACTACTGCGGCTAATATCCGAAACTTCTCGGGGGTCACCTGGTCGTAGGACCCGTTGTGGTTAAGGAAAATTCGCTGTACGAATTCAAACAGAATTCTGAATTCTGGCGCGAGAAGTGAACGAACAAACATCCTGTTAGTGTAATGGATGGGCACGATCATGACCATCTCCACAGCTTCTTGCAGCTGTTCTGCAGTAATTTCACCCAGTTCTAATCCCTCATCCTTTACTTTATAAGCTGCGTTTATAATGTTGATAACATTGTAGGGAGTGTTGCTGACAGTATTCCCTTTACTCACCCTGATGGTGGCCTCATCTCCACCTCTCTCTCCCTGCCATGAGAGATAAAAGGCAGCAACATCCTTGGGTAGGAAGTGTACTGGGTGTGAAGTAATTATATTGTAGAAACCTACAGAAAACATAGTAGAGCATATGTGAGCACTATCCTTCCATCAGTGAAGTATAAGTGCTCCAAGGCAATTTATGCAGGCTAGCAATTGATATCGCAGTAATTGTGTGTAGATATACAGAGTAAAAACGGTTTGTCATATGCAAGTGATAGAGACAAAATTAAATAAACTTTAAACAAGAAACCTTTGCACTGGCGGACAAGATCGAATGCCTTTTCCAGTTTATGAAACCCGAAGGTGTCAAGCACCGCGAAAAGGTCTTGGTGAATGTAAGGTTTCAGAAAGTTTGCTTGGTCGAGAAAAGCAGATGATCTAGGAGCCATTGTTGCGAGAAAAAGAGGGATTTGCGAAGGAAGAGAGAATTTTGGAAGGCAGAAAGTTTTCTAAGTGTTTCGAGAAATATGGAGGTGGAAGTGATACACGAAACGCCTTATCAATTTATATATGCAAAAAAAAGATAAGTAAAGTAGTAAGAGATATTCAGAAATCCTTCCCTTTTTCTGCTTTCCCGCCTTTCCATGTACTAGGTTTTCAACCCATAGTCGTCTCTCTTAATCGTGTGATGCACGCGCTATAATCGAACGGTAGTGATATGGCGCGTTATCTTCGTTGCAGTCTTTTATTTCTCTTTTTCTTGATTTGGTGGATATTTTCTCGATCACGTCTCCCAATTACTGTATGTAATCATCAAAAATAAAAGATTTTGATATCTATTGTCAGAATATAGATAATCAGTCGCCGTATATAGTTGACCTTTCCCCCTTAACCAAGTAATAGAATAATTAATAAGAAATATTAATTCAATATCCACGTGGCTTTCAAGTAATCTGGTAAAGGTCAATCTCATTTATGGTGATGACTATCGATCTGGTTGACTCCTTTAATGAATTCCCAGTTGGAATTATGATCAATCTGTTGTTCACATATACTTAGTGATCTGGTATCAATTCCTTGTTGGATTTTGCAAATAAGCTGGAGTTTATCAATCTGGACCGTGATGATCTGGTTTTGATTCCCTGTAGGAATATTGAATTTGATATGGGTTAGATTAATCTGGTCCTCTCTTCAAGATTTAAAAGTCCTAGTTTTTCACAAAGCATCTTAAATCTTTCTTCTGGTAATGCTTTAGTGAGAATATCTGCTCTCTGAATCTCAGTGTGTATTTTCTCAATCTGTACATGTTTTCTTTCAACATGGTCTCTTATAAAGTGGTGTCGCACATCCACATGTTTGCATCTGGTATGCAAAACAGGATTTTGTGTGATTGCTATAGCACTTGAGCTGTCACAGAAAATTGGTATTTCCTTGACATCAATCTCATAGTCTTTAAGCTGTTGTCTTAACCATAGTATTTGTGCACAGCAACTTCCTGCTGCCATATATTCTGCCTCTGTAGTTGAGGTGGCAACTGATGTCTGTTTCTTAGAGAACCAAGAAATCAGTTTATTTCCTAGAAACTGACATGTACCAGAAGTTGACTTTCTATCCAGTTTGCATCCAGCGTAGTCTGAGTCAGTATATCCAGTTAGCTCAAAATTGTCTTCACATGGATACCATAATCCTATATGGGCTGTTCCCTTAAGATATCTTAGTATCTTCTTGGCTGCTTCCATGTGAGACTCTTTAGGATTTGCTTGATATCTAGCACATACTCCTACTGCAAAGGTGATGTCAGGTCGACTGGCAGTTAGGTAGAGTAGTGATCCTATGATCCCTCTATATTGAGTAATTTTAGCTGGTTTTCCTTCGGGATCTGGACCAATTTTCCCATTTGTCTGCATTGGAATTTTCACTGGATTACTGTCTTTTAATCCAAACTTGACCAGCAGATCATTGATGTATTTTGTCTGATTAATAAAGATACCATCTGGTAGCTGTTTGACCTGTAAACCTATGAAGAAACTCATTTCTCCCATCATAGACATTTGATACTTATTTTTCATAAGTTCAGCAAATTTGTCACACAGATAGGTAGATTGAGATCCAAAGATAATATCATCTACATAGATCTGGACTAAGAGAATGTGTTCTTTGACTTTGATAACGAACAAGGTCTTATCAACAGATCCTCTTTTGAATCCAGATTCTAGTAGAAAGGTTGATAAGGTCTCATACCAAGCTCTAGGAGCTTGTTTTAGACCATAGACTGCTTTAGCTAGTCTGTATACTTTTTGATCTGGATCTGCCTCTTCAAATCCAGGTGGCTGTTCCACATATACTTCTTCTTCAAGAATACCATTGAGAAAGGCACTTTTGACGTCCATCTGGTATACCTTGAACCGTTTGTGAGCAGCATAAGCTAGAAATAGCCTTATAGCTTCTAATCTGGCTACTGGTGCGAATGTTTCATCAAAATCAATGCCTTCTTGTTGATTATAGCCTTTTGCTACCAATCTGGCTTTGTTTCTGACTACTTCACCATTTTCATCCCGTTTGTTTTTGAACACCCATTTTACACCTATTACTCCTTGGTGTTTGGGTCTGTCCACGAGATACCAGACTTCATTTCTTTTGAACTCATTGAGTTCTTCTTGCATTGCTGTTATCCAATGTGCATCTTGGAGTGCTTCATAAGCATCAGATGGCTCCATGCGAGAGAGGTAACAGCTCAACAATGCACTTTCTCCATGCATTCTTCTTGTTTTCACACGATCTAATGGGTTCCCAACGATCTGTTCTAGTGGATGGTCTTGTATCCATCTTCTTCTCCTAGTCATTTCTTCATCAGATAACTCAGGATCAGGTTGATCTGTTGGTTCCTCAAATTCAAGGTGTGCTGTTGATATAGCTTGAAATGGATTCTCATCTGGACTTTCTTCTGGAGGTTGATCATCATTTGCAATGGCTGTTTCATTGTTTTCTGTTGATGATCTGTTTTCATCCTGATTGTGTAATAATATTCCCCCTTACTTTATGATCTCTTCAGCAACAGGTTGAGTGATAACTTCTTCATCCTCACCTTTTGAATTCCAGATAAGAATATCTTCAAGTAAGAGTTCATTCATTCTTCTGGTAGTCATTTGGTTTTCTGTCTGCTTTCCATCTAGTGATCTGTACTCAACAGTAGACTCATCAAAAACAACATGGGGAGTTACTTCCACAATATGAGAATTCTTATTGTAAACTCGATAAGCCTTACTGACATCAGAATATCCTAAGAATATTCCAGGATCAGTTTTGCTATCAAAAGTTTTCAACTGTGATTTCTCATTATTGTGTATGTAACATAAACAACCAAAAGTTCTAAAATAAGAAATCTTAGGTTTTCTGTTGTTCCATAGTTCATATGGAGTCTTTCCATGTCTGAGTGTGATGGATGATCTGTTTTGAGTATAACAGGCAGTGTAGATAGCTTCTGCCCAGAATTTCTTTGGTAGATTGGTAGAGTTAAGCATTGTGCGTGCTGCTTCTTTGAGTGATCTGTTTCTCCTTTCAACAACTCCATTCTGTTGAGGAGTTCGAGCAGCAGATGTTTGATGAGTGATTGCCATCTTGTTGCAGTATGCTTCAATCTTCTGGTTGAGAAATTCTGTTCCTCGATCTGTTCTGATAGAGGTTATACTCATCTCTTTCTGTCTAGTAATCTTGTGTAGAAAATCAGGGAGCTTGTCTAGGGTTTCTTTCTTCTTCAGCAGAAAGATAACCCAAGTGAATCTTGAGTAATCATCTATGATTACCAATGTGTACTTTCTCCCATTGATGCTTAGTGGTTTGACTGGTCCAAACAGATCAAGGTGTAACAGCTCTAGTATCCTTGATGTTGAGTGAGCTGTTTTGCTTGTAAATGATGATCTGGTCTGCTTTCCAGCTTGACAAGCATCACATATGTGATCTTTATCATACACTTGATCTGGTAGTCCTTCTACTAACCTTTCCTTGACAATCCTATTGATTGATTTGAAATTAAGATGACTTAATCTCTTATGCCATAACCAGCTTGTTTCTGATACAGTCTTAGTGACTAAGCAGGTCTCGATCTGATTCGTCCACTGGACTATATATAATCTATCCTGCAGTTTACCGGTAAGGAGTATTTCATCTCCTTCCTTGTTCTTCACCAGACAGTTGTTAGCATCAAAAACAATCTGATTACCATTAGCACAAAACTGACTTACAGAAAACAGATTGTGACTAAGACCCTCAACATTTGACACATTAGTGATAGTGGTCTTGCCAACTTTGATGTTTCCATACCCTCTGGTATATCCGTTTGAATTATATCCAAAAGTGACCTGTGGGCCTGGTTTCTCTATGTAATCTGTCAGTAGGTTCTTGTCACAAGTCATGTGTTTTGAACAACCACTATCTATAATCCAGATAGTTCCTCTTGCTATCTTACTCCTTCTTGCAGTTCTTTGATCCTGCAATTAATTACACTTAGCTACCCTTTCAACGTTTGGGTGCTTGATTATTAGCAAACAATCCTTTTCGAATCCAGAATATTCTAGGGTTAGGAACAACAATATAGCAGGTAATTTGTTTCCCTCATTATCTACTTTAGATACAGAGTGTATTTCAGATGGATGATATCTCTCTATTTCATCCTTCTTCAATCCTTTCTTGGTAGGTACTGTCCTGTTGACAATTTTTGTCCTGTTGACATTTTCTCTTTGTAGGTGTTCTGTTTCTGTGTAGTGAGCTGGTTGTCCCTTTGTTTGATGATATTGCCTGTTCTTTGCATCTTTTATTATCATCTTTTGAGGATAACCTTTCTGGTTTTTCAAGTCCTTCACTTGATCTGGTATTTGCTTCCTTTCTGATACGAAGTTTATAGTTCCAGAAGACTTTTCAGAGTGACCTGGATATCCTAATCCAGATGTTCCCTTTTGTTGCAGATTGATTAGCAACTTGGCACGCTCTTCGCTCTTGTAGATCATTTCTCTTCCTTTCTTGATCTTTTCTTCAGCAACATTGTTTCTTGTAACCAGATCCTTAACTTTTGAGTTAAGTGTGTGGATCTCACTGTCTTTCCTCTTGATCTGTTCTTCCAGATCGTTTATTTTAGTCACAAATTGTGTATTTGCTGTGCTTAAAATTTGCTCAACTTTCTTCAATCTGTCATTCTCTTCAACAACTTCTTTAAACAACCTCTTGATGCTTGAGTAGCTTTTGAACATCTCATCTATTTCATTCCATGAGTATTCTGCTTGATCTTCACTTTCCTGTTCAAGATCATTTTCATTATCTGAGGAATTTGAGTAGCAAGAATTTACCTCAACTTCATCTAGCCCGTTGTCCAATCCTACATAGCATTCATTCCAGCTTTCTTCATCGTCAGCAATGAAGGCTTCATCATTTTCTGATGAGCTGTCTGAGAAGTGACTCGAGCTGCTTGAGTTCTGTTCAGCTATCATGGCTTTGCGCTCATATTTAAGCTTTCGATCTCTTTTGGCTCTTAGCTCATCTCTTTGACTTCTGGACAGATCAGGACAATCTGTTTTGAAGTGACCTGTTCTGCCACATTCAAAGCAGGTATAGTCTGTAGAGCTAAAAGTCTTTGTAGTTTTAACAGTCTGCTTCTTAGACTCGTCCTTGTCATCAGATCGATCATTGTCATACTTCTTGTTGAAGTTTCTCTTGTTATCTTTGTAGAAGCGTCTGAATTTCTTCGATCTGGTCTCCATCTTGTCCATTCGTTTGGCAATCATCGCAAACTCTTTTAAGAGTTTGTCATAGCCTTTCTCTTCATCTGGAGTAGCAGACTCAGAAGGATCATCTGGTTTGCTCTTCGCTTTGAAGGCTACCTCTTTGTCCTTCTTTGAGCTGTTTTCTGCCTTTTTGGACAGATGATCTGGTCCTCGAATTCTTTGAATGTCACACTCATGACCTTCGAGATGATCAAATAAGGCTTCAGTGGACAGATCATTAAAGTCTGCTCTTAGGGGTTGCATTACTGCATAGATCTCCCAGCTTGGTGGAAGAGCTCTAAGAACTTTCATGTTCTTCTCCCTTTGAGTATATTTGTTCTTTTTGAACGCAGATATCTCAAGGAGTATTCCAGTGAATCTCATCTTCATCTGTTCTATTGTCTCGCCAGGTTTCATTTTGAATTCATCATATTTGGTGCAGGCTAAAGACAGCTTATTCTCGATCATTACTTCAGATCCCAGGGCTAGGTCTCTTAAGGCTTCCCACATCTCTTTGGCAGTATCCAAATCTTGGATTTTGGCCAGATGTATGCCTTTGACCGTGCTGGAGATGATTCCTTTGGCAAAATCATCAAGATTAGCTTCTCTCCTTTCTTCAGAGGTATATTTTCTGGGATCCTTTAGTACGGTTTCTTTAACCGCTCCTGTCTCAGTGATACGAGTGGTTTCTTCTGTAATTGCCAATGGCCCTTCTTCTATTACTTTCCACATTAAGCAATGATGGGCTTTAAGGCACATTTTGATCCTGAAGCTCCATTCTCTATATCCTTGAATAGAGAATTCTTTGCAAGCCCTGATAACAGAAGACTCCATAACAGACAGTATGCAGGTGAATGAAAAAGGTTTTTCTAGATCTATTCAAGTAGACCACGCAGGTTTTAACCTTGTGAAACAAAACAATGGTCAGTTTGAACCACTGCTCTGATACCACTTGTTGGTC
>JAPKLX010003823.1:0-10597 GCA_026898415.1 Leonotis leonurus
GAAAACATTTATGGCAAGACAGTGCTTTTGAAAACATCTCATTTCATTTGAAAGCATACACACATATATTTTCATAGGGTAAGAAAAACCTACTTGAATGGTCTTGATTGGTGTTTGCCTTGTTCTCGTGTTGCGGATCCGACCTCTCGTCGAAACCTTTAATATGAATCTCGAGTGAGATATATTACTTGAGTATATCAAATAAATTCTAAGTGCAAGGATTTACTATCCTTGGTTATTATGAGGGTTTAGTCTCGGTCCTTAAAGCTCGACTAGTACACGAGTCTAGGAGTTGTATTTCTAGAGGTGTAGTTTGATGAATTCTAAGTCACCTTATGATTCGGGAATTTGCTATACTCAGTAATTAATTATTGGGGAAATGTAACTAAGGACATTTCCAATCTACTATCCCGATTCTTAACTCGAGGCAAATGATTCCTACTTAAGCTAGTTAGAAATCTAATCACAAGCATAATCTATAATTTAATCATCCCGTATGATTAAATTCTAATTATTCCATTAAGTCCTAACTAATAAATCTCTAATTTAATATTCGATTCTTAAGTCAAAATATTTATAAGTCTTTCATAGGTTAAAATAACTTAGCCAATATATGTCTTAGGTATGATTTATAATTAAATCAATTATTATGATATTTAATTATCTAAATTAATTATAAAATACTTATCTAATTTAATCAACATTCTACTTCTTGGGCTTGGTCGAGATAATTAACTTCCATCTAATAGAATTATTCATAATCCATTTAAATAATTCTAAAACATAAGTTGGTTTAGCCCATTTGATTGATCGAGTAGCCTAATCTTTAAACAAATTAGTCCATCATTTACTTAATTAGAATTGGCCCAAATTATTTAATGTGAAGCACAGTAATTTCTTCAATTTGGGCCCGTCTTCTCGCCCAGCGAATTAAATTACTCGGCCTAGTATTTGGTTGTTCGGCCCAACACTTCCTTTTAAATAAGTTCTCGTTAGTTATTATTAGTTTAGGCCCATTCATCCATTTATTAAGCCCAAACAAGTTTAATTCTGGCCCAACTACCAATTGGGTTAGCCCATACCTATTTCTAAGTTCATACCTAGACAATTCCCATTTCTTCTTCTTCATCACCGGCGCCTTCCTTCCTCTTCTCTCTCGTCGTCTCTCCTCCGCTCTTTCCATCTCTCGCTGTTTCTTTCCTCTCGCGCAGCGCTGCTGCTGTGCTCTCCTTCTCCGTTCTTCACGCCTCCCTAATGGAGCTCGGTCGAGAGCTCGTAGTGGAGCTCGGGGTGGAGCTCGGTCGAGAGCTCGTAGTGCAGCTCGTTCATGGAGCTCGGTCAAAACTCGGAGGTGATGAAGCATGCAACGAAGTGTTTGCACGATTCCTTCCCTCGCTGCTCCATCGCCTGCTCGCCTTCTCTTCGCACGGGACAGCCGTGAGGTAACCATCCCGAGGCTGCTTCGTTAGCCCGGGCTTCCTTCCAGTGCTGCCCGGAGTCGCCGCCTCGGCTTCAAGGTCGGCAACTTCTTCTCACTCGTATATATATTACTTTCTTTTGATTGATTATGGGAATGTTTATGATCTAAATTTTCCTTAAGTTTCATGAATTAGTTAAGTCCTGTGAATGTTCTAAATTTCTAGTTTGGTTTCGGTTGGTTCGAGGTAATTCGAGGTCGTTCGGAGTGGTTCGGGGTAGTTCGGAGCTCGTCCGAGGTAGTTCGGAGCTGCCCGAAGTTGCTCGGAGCTCGTCCGAGGTGATTTGGAGCTGTCCGAGGTGATTTGGAGCTGTCCGAGGTCGCTCGGAGCCGTGCGGGGCTGTTCGAGGTCTGCCGGAGCCATTCGGGGCCTGCTCGAGGTCTGCCGGAGCCATTCGGGGCCTGCTCGAGGCCAACCGAGGCTGTCCGGAGCCGTGTGGAGCTGTTCGAGGTCTGCCGGAGTTGTCCGGGGTTGTTCGAGGCTGCTTCGAGGAAGCTCGTGGCTGGTGCAACAGCCGTGCACTACCTCTTCCTTAATCAAGGTAACTTCTCTTATTTCTCCTTCTTTTATTAAGCAGTTTTAGGATACGTCGCATATCAATATTCATCTAAGACTTAGATGTGTTCTATTTCTATGTAAGTGACATGCTCTTCTTATGTTCAAAACTACAGCACCTAAATTCAGAGCTTAGTATTCTGAGTTCAAAACCAGTTCTTTTAAGTTCAAAGTCTAAGCATGCTAAGTTCAATCTAAAATCTGTTGTGTACGTGTAACATACATATATTCCTAATTTGAGCTTTTAAGAGGCATGAAGGTAACTGTTAGAGCTTTAAATCCTTACCTCAAAGCTGTCTCTATTTCTCTTCCCCGATTCTTCTTCAGATTCCAATTTGGCAGCACTTTGGTGTGAATAAGTTTTAGGTGTGGTTTTAGTCTAAGAATTTACTCCTTATATAGAGGATTGGACCTCCATTCTCTACTAACTTTCTGCACTTGCTTAACCTATTAAACTTGCAGGTCATGGTGATTGGTTGGAGCTTGAAGCGTCACTGATGTAGCTAGGATTAGTAGGAGCAATGCACGCTAGTTTCTGATTTGGAGAAGATGAACAGTTGCACGCTTGTTTTGATTTATGGGTTACTGTTCATTGGCCTATTTATCTTTTGTAATTACACGTGGACTGCTTATGTATGTCTATATACATATTATATCTTAGTTGAAGTTTATGTATCACACTCTAACTATATATATATTACATATATTTTATAATCATAGTACATCTTTATTTTCCTATATGTATAATCGTCCATCACATAAATCACTACTAGTTATACTTCTCATTTTAAACAATAATTATCTGATAAATCATACTTCTCGTTTTAACAAACAAGTAATTGTACTAATCTAATACTAATAATTGCACTAATCCAATTAGGCATTAATCACTCTAAATGGACATCCTCGTAAGGTAATCGGATTAAGTGATGACATTAATTATTAAATTACTACAGGTGTTTGTTATTCTCAAACTATTATCCAAATTTGGTTTCGTAAATTTAATCCAAGTATGCGCAATTTGAGAGATTTTAGAGCGTTAGAAAATTTATTTAGGATTTTAAAAGACGGGATATTACATTCTACCCCTCTAACTAAAAATTTCGTCCCGAAATTTGCATATTCTCTTCAAATAGCTCTGGGTACTTTTCTCTCATCTTATCTTCGAGTTCCCAGGTGGCTTCTTCTTGCCCATGGTGCCTCCATAATACTTTTACTAGATTTATTGACTTGGTTCGAAGCTGTTGAACCTTCTTGTCTAAAATAGCTTCGGGTTTCTCCTCATAGCTTAAGTCAGGGTTAAGAATCATCTCTTCTTGGTGAATAACGTGTTTTGGGTCAAACACGTATTTCCTTAGTTGAGATACGTGGAAAACGTTATGCACGTTCCCAAAGCTTGGTGGTAACGCCAGTCGGTACGCTACCGATCCTATCCTCTGCAGGATTTCGTAAGGTCCTACGAAACGGGGCCTCAGTTTTCCCTTAACACCGAATCTAATGATTCCTTTAGACGGAGATACCTTCAAGAAAACTTTATCTCCCACCTCAAATTGTAGTTCAGTTCTGCGGGTATCGCATAGGATTTCTGTCTATCTTGAGCCTCCTTAATTCTTCCTCGGATTTGACGAACAATTTCGATCATTTCACTAACAAAATCAGGACCCACTATTGCTCGCTCGCCGACTTCATCCCAATAGAGCGGCGATCGGCACTTTCTTCCGTACAGGGCTTCGTACGGTGCCATTTCTATTGTTGCCTGGTAGCTATTGTTGTAGGCAAATTCTATCAAGGGTAGTACTGCTTCCCAGTTCCCACCTCTGTCGAGAACCACAATTCTTAACATATCTTCTAGGGTTTGAATCGTTCTTTCTGACTGTCCGTCAGTCTGTGGGTGGAAGGCAGTACTGAAGTTCAGTCTCGTGCCTAGTTCTTTTTGCAGGCTCATCCAAAATCTGGATGTGAATTTCAAGTCTCGATCTGAGGTGATCGATACTGGTACGCCGTGGAGACGTATAATCTCGCGAACGTACAGTTGGGCTAGCTTATCTGATCCATAGGTGATCATTATTGGTATGAAATGAGCACATTTCGTGAGTCTGTCCACAATTACCCAGATAGAGGTGTTTCCACGCTTGGACTTAGGCAATCCAGTAACAAAATCCATAGCGATGTGCTCCCACTTCCATTCCGGGATTTCTAAAGGTTGTAGCTTCCCATAGGGTCGCTGGTGCAATGCTTTGACTTGCTGACAAGTTAGACATTTTTCCACGAAGGACGCTATGTCTCGTTTCATTCCTTCCCACCAGAATTTCCTCTTCAGGTCACGGTACATCTTTGTACTCCCGGGGTGAGCGGTGTAGGGAGTGTCGTGTGCTTCACTCATGATTATCTCCTTTATTTCTGGATCATTCGGAATACATAGCCTTCCCTCGAAAGTGATGGCATTATCGGCTCCTTCTTGATAGTTCGGGGTTTCGTTCTTTCTCACTTGGAGTCTGATCCTTTCTAAAGCCTCGTCTGTCCTTTGTGCCTCCAAAATCCTATTCCGTAAGTCAGGCTCGACTACTAGAGTAGCAAGAATTCCTTCTACGGTCTCAGGAGGTGGTAGAACTTCTAAGTTCATTTTACTGAACTCCTTTATGAGCTCCGCCTCTCGAGTGAGGAGATAAGCCAGTTTCAAAGATGTTTTACGACTCAAGGCGTCGGCTACTACGTTGGCCTTACCCGGATGGTAGTTTATACCACAATCGTAATCCTTTACTAGTTCAAGCCATCTCCTCTGCCTCATGTTGAGATTCTTCTGTTCGAAGAAATATTTGAGGCTTTTATGATCTGTGAAAATCTCGCACCGAACTCCGTAGAGGTGGTGCCTCCAGATTTTCAAGGCGTGTACGACGGCAGCTAACTCCAGATCATGGGTAGGGTAATTGAGCTCGTGTGGTCTGAGCTGTCGGGATGCATAAGCTATCACCTTCCCGTCTTGCATCAGTACACACCCTAGTCCGATCTTGGACGCGTCGGTGTAGACTACGTACTCCTTGTGGGGTTCTGGGACTGCGAGCACAGGAGCAGTGGTCAATTTCTCCTTTAGCAGTTGAAAGCTAGTCTCGCATTCTGGCGACCACTTGAATTTGATCCCTTTCTGGAGGAGTTGAGTCATCGGTCTAGCTATTTTGGAAAATCCTTCGATGAATCTCCGATAGTACCCTGCTAATCCTAAGAAACTTCTGATTTCATTAGGAGTTGTGGGTGCTTTCCATCCTTGAACTGCTTCCACCTTAGCGGGGTCTACCTTAATCCCTTCTGATGACACAATGTGTTCGAGAAAAGCTACTTCGTCGAGCCAGAACTCACATTTACTGAATTTAGCATAGAGTTTCTCGCTCTTAAGGGTTTCCAAGACGATTCTCAGATGATCCTCGTGTTCGTCTCCATTCTTAGAGTAGATCAGAACATCATCTATAAATACCAGGACAAATTTATCAAGGTATGGGTGGAAGATACGGTTCATTAGGTCCATGAACACGGCGGGTGCATTAGTCAATCCAAATGGCATCACTACAAACTCGTAGTGTCCATACCGGGTTCGGAATGCCGTTTTGGGAACATCTTCTATTCGGATCCTTAACTGGTGGTATCCCGATCTCAGATCGATCTTTGAGAATACGCTTGCTCCTTTCAGTTGGTCGAACAAGTCATCTATTCGCGGCAATGGGTACCGGTTCTTCAAGGTCATCTTATTCAGGCCTCGGTAATCTATACACATCCTTAGGGTGCCGTCCTTCTTCTTTACGAAGAGTACTGGAGCTCCCCAAGGGGATACGCTGGGTCTGATAAAACCGAGATCTAAAAGTTCCTGGAGTTGGATCTTGAGCTCCTCCAACTCCTTCGGTGCCATCCTATAAGGTGCCTTGGAAATTGGTGCAGACCCGGGTTCTAGATCGATTGTAAATTCTAATTGTCGGTTCGGAGGTAGGCCCGGCAATTCTTCTGGAAACACGTCTGGGTATTCCCTTACGATGGTTACGTCCTCGATTTTTCGCTCTTCTTTGACTCCTCCATTCAAAGAGACTAAGTATGCCGAGCAACCCTTCTTTGCCAATTTCTCGGCTTGTAAGGCTGAGATAATCGACTTCCTTCGAGTCGCGGTGATCCCATGAAAACTCGTAGGTTCCTTCCCAGGGGGTCGGAAAGATATTTGCCTCTCATGGCAAAGGATCGTGGCATAGTTTTCAGCTAGCCAATCCATTCCTAGGATTATGTCCACGTCATTCATCGGTAGTATGCTAAGATTGTTTGCTAGCACCTTAATAGATCCTATGTTCAGGCTCAGATTCGAGCAAGCATGAGTGATAGTAGTGATTCCTCCTAGAGGTGAAGAAACATTCATGGATGTTCCTATATGTTCCGAATCCAATTCTAGGTTCTCTACGCATGACTTAGCAATGAAGGAATGAGAAGCTCCCGTATCAAATAAAATTATCACTGGGGTGTCTAGGAGTATTCCCATACCTGTCAGATTTCCCTGACTTCCTTCCGGCTGCTTCTGGTTCATCGCATAAGTCCGGGCTCGCTGTGGCTTCCTCTGTGATGGGTACTGAGGGTACTGGGGTGGAGGTGGCGGCAACTGGTGTTGCTGCTGCTGAGCCTGAGGCTGAGCCTGCATGGCTCGAACATATTGCCTCTGGTTTGGCTGGTTAGGCCTGGAGCCTCCTCCTTGCTGCCTTGTGGGACAGTTCTTAGCTATATGTCCCTTCTGCACACAGGCGAAGCAGCTATCGCTGCCAGCCCGGCACTCTCCCAGGTGCATTTTCTTGCATTTCATGCAAGTGGGATATTTCTGTGGGTGAACATTGGCTGGTGCTACAAAGTTTGACCTTTCCGAGTGGTGGGACCGGTTTTGCCCTTCCCATGGCTTCTTTTGAGCTGTGTTGCCCCGATTGTCCTCCCACTTGCGCTTCCCTTTATGGTTCTGGGAAGGTGTTGGGGTGAACGCTGGTGGTGCCGCAGCCACTGCTCTCTCTCCTGGCATAGCCGCCTCTATATCTAGGGCGCGGCTTAGTGATTCCGGGTAGGATAAGCCCCCGTGGCTAGCCAGCGCCATCCTGATCTCGTGTCTCAGTCCGGCACAGAATTTCTCAGCCATCTTTTCATCGGTATCCACCTGCTCTGGGGCATACCGAGACATGTCGCAAAAGGTCCGGTCGTATTCCGTGACCGACATCCTCCCTTGCTTCAAGTTATAAAATTCCATTTCCTTCTTCTTCCTATAGCTTTTAGGAATATACTTATCGTATATTCCCGTCTTAAATTCCTCCCAAGTCATATTCTCACGCTGCTCAGGGGTCATTGTCTTCCTCCTGGCCTCCCACCAGAAGTCAGCTGAACCCGTCAATTGGAAGGAAACGCACGTCATGCGCTCCTGATCCGTGCAACGGAGGAAATTGAAAATGCGCTCCAACGCGCGCACCCATACCTCTGCTTCAGCTGGGTCACCTAACCCATTGAAGGTGGGTGGATTTTGTCGGAGGAAGAGTTCCTCGATTCTTCTAGCAGGCGGTGGGTGGGGTGGGGTTACCTCCCGCTCCGCGGCCGGTCCTCTCTCCTCATTATTCGGATTAAGTCCCCTTCCTCGGCCTCTCGGGCGTCCTCTTGGCGGCATTCTGTTAATATAAGTGTTTCTTATCTTAGTGGGGAAATTTGTTGAGTATTATACTTAATAATATGGAGTCTTACTTAGCATCTGATATTACGAAGCAATAGAATTTACAGAATTAGAAATAAGTATTGCATATAACAAAATGGACCCTCGGGGTCATCATAATTCATATCATATATTTCCTCAGCGAGGTCTAGCTCAATACAAAATCCTTCTAGGATGCCATCACAATAGGTACTCCGCCTCGAAACACTAGCTACTGTGTTTTCATGCTGTCCAAAATATCAGCTATGCTATACTAGTACGGAACGGTTTATAACAACTATCGTTTCCGACTACAAAATATATATCATCGGTACGGTCTATACGTATGACCCGTTACTGATGAATACAAAATATCGACCTAGCTACTCCTGGGTGACGCAGCTAAGGTACTCCTCCTCGTCCGGGGCCTCCTCATCCCAGTCAGGCTCCCAAGCCTCATCCTCGGGGTCGATCTCGGGAGCTACCTCTTCCTCCGGGTCCTCGTCCGGATCCTCCTCCTCCGGATCCTCCTCGGGGTCCTCCTCCTCAGGATCCTCCTCCTCCGGATCCTCCTCGGGATCCTCCTCTGGTGCCCCCGCTATCGTCTCACCATATATCCTCAAAGGCTCCCTCGCTCTCTCCAACAGTCTCCGGATCCTGGCGTCGAACTCGTCCCAATCGAGGGGTGCCTCCCTCTTCCGGGAGGGGCCCTCGTCAGCCGGGGTGAGAGTGAGGCCTGATCTCTCAGAGCTCCTAGAGTGTGGAAGCTGACGACGATCCTCCTCCGATGTCTCCAGAACTGGGGCCTTGCCCCTATCGTCACCATCCGCTAGTCGGGTCCTAACGAGCCAAAACGGCATCGTGCTCGAGTCATCGTCGGCAGCTAGGGGTCGACTGGAAGATGGCAGTCGTCGTACTCCTGTAGTGGGGCGAGAGGGGCCTGACTCAGCCTCGTGGTGCCCTCGGTACTCTGGCATCTGTGTCTGCGGTGGAACGGGAGGTGTAAGGTGCTCCTCTGCAGGGCGGAATGGCTCCATACCATCGTCGCGGGGTGCCTGGAACTCCGGCACCGGCTCGCCATAGAGTAGACTATAAGTCGGAGCTATGGGGATCACTCCTGCCGGAAGGTATGTCTGAATCAAGGGTGCCCAAAATGGTGGCTCGCCCCCTACTATGATCAAATCGCCGGGTTGAATGTATGGTCCCTCCGGTGGGCTATGGTATGTCTCCCAAAGATGTAGGATCGTGGTAATAAATCCCCGTACGTCAACCCCACGATCGTAACTGTGTCCGATCGGCTGGATAAAGTCGCCCACTATCATTCGGGCCCATCCCTGCCACCTGGCCGGCAACAACAGAATCAGTCGCATCACTCCATCCATCTCCGTCGCTCCGTGAAGCCTAGCGGCTTCCCACCTCCTCAAGTAATGACCCAAAAACTCCCCTAAGGTATCCCGCGGGTCGGGTCCGTAGAACTGGTATGCACGTAAAGGATCGGGTCTATGCGTCATCCTCTTCCTAGCAGTCTGGATAAACCTCGCCACTAAAAAGAAATATACAGGTAGTCAGTTCTCGGAATATCACATTCTAAATGTACATCATAAGCCATCATGGTTTGCTTAAGTCAATTGTTCTATTGGTGTTTTGGTTGCTAGTGGAGGGAAATGCCCTTAGGGTGAAATCTCGTTCGAGGATTGGAATTTGTTTTCTTTAGGTCTTACTGTTCTTGGATACTTAGATTCTTGTTTTGGAATTTTGATTTGCTTCCTTCGCGTCTTATCGTTCTTAGATACTTAGGTTCTTGTTAACCGACTTGCGGTTTATTCTTAAGTTTTGGAGTTGACGGTGAATCAATAAGTATTGACTCTTACCACTGTTTGCTAAGTCGAAGAGGATATCGTTATGATTCTTCTTTGTTCATAGGGTTTATGTTTGTCGTTAATTCCTTAGTCATAAAGAAAGATTCTTAAGTTCTAGAGATTTGAACTTAGAGCGAAAGATTTGATTCAAATCTCCCTCTACTTGGAAGCTTTTATAGTAAGGCGTGTGCCACGTCTAGAGGGGCAGGATACGCCGGGGTGCTAGGCTTTCGTCGACTCGTTTGGTTAGTCTAGTGAAACGATACTAGACTCGAGGTTTGAAGAAAGACTCTTGGGTATAGAGCACAAATGCTCTGATACCACTCTGTCACGCCCGCTTTCTACTAATCCTAGTAAAGCCGGGAACATGACCTATAAAAGAATAAATGACAAGAGAAAGACGGTAAATATTCCCTTCATGATATAAAGTAAGGACATATCCCGTAAATCGGGAAGTCAGAGTCATACGCTCGTTACATTACATAACAGAATTTAGAGTTTAGTCTCGTATCTATTACACAAAAGTCTAGCAGCGGAATATGCAGGATCGCGTAATAAAGTTCTACGTGTATGAAGACACGTAAAACCCCCAAGAGTCAGCTACTATGGAGTTCGACAAAAGCACGACAAAGCACCCACGTCTTCTTCATTCTTATCCTGCACGTTTAGAAATACATGCAGGGCTGAGTACAAATTGTACTTAGTAGACACGTGCCGAAATCGCACACATACATATATAACTGTCAAGCCATTCGAGTGAAACATAGGGATTTTGTCTCTAAAGCACCTATGTTCACAAAACATTCTTTGAGAAAATGCTAGTTTGACTGCAGTCCTAGTTCTTTGTATTTAACCATATCTGAAGTTCTATGTGCCGGGGAAGTGGCCACTTCCCATAGACACTTGACCGGTCAACCTTTCGCTGACACACAGTCCATTGTGTACACTAGTTCGAGTGGAGACGCTAATCCACTGGAACCCGAATTCGATTATCATATAACAGATAGGCATCATACATAAAT
>JAPKLX010001954.1:0-16377 GCA_026898415.1 Leonotis leonurus
TAAACATCTCAAAGCATAAATAATTCTTTAGCACGTGCATTTCTTTGGTTAGAAAGCCCACCTGAAGGGTTTAATCTATTTAACCCGAGGCTTCGTCTCTTTCTTTCTTTTCTTCTTTCTCTTTCTCAGCTGAACCTTTCATAAATAAAACATTTAAGAATAAGAAATCTTACTCTTTTCTATGGAATCATCAATTCATAATCTCATTCTTCTTCTTGTAATTTACTTGATTATCAATTAGTATAACTATAATTTCTTCGGCTTTTGCATCCTTCTATCTTAACATTACATTCATCACTTATCTTATTTATATTATTACATCACTTCTTTACATACTAAACTAACAATTTCTAACTCTTATGTACTTGGCTAATACAATCTTATAAACCCACATTAGCCACCATATTCATCCTTTATCTTAACTACTTCATCAAACCAAACAAATATAATCTCTATATATATATTTCAATCATGCCCTTCTCCATGAAGATTTAAAATCTTAAGATAAGAGTGACTCTATTTTTAATTTCTTAATTCAACTATGCTTAATTAGCTCAATGAACTCTAATAGATCATTACTTAGTTCAAATAGCATCAACATGCACTTAAAATTAGAAACTCCATAACTAACTAAATTTTTAAAATTCATTTCCAATGCTTGGAAAATTCTAAATAAATTAATCTAGTCATTAATCATACCCATAAGCTCAAATATGATATCAATTTAAACAAATAAAATCAAAATCTCATAGCTATTTATTTCATAAATTTTCGAAAATTTCATAAAATAAATACTTAGATTTTTCATCAAATTTCTTTCTAATCTTATGTTTAAACATGCTCAATTACATGAATATCAACTTAATTTAAGCATAGCATATCAAGTATTATCTTAATTTAAATTCAAAACCTAAGCCATATCTTCATCTATGTCATCATATTTATACATATTCTTCCTCTTCCTACATGCTTTCCACCTTAAACATGCTTTAATCATGAAATAATAACTAATACTTCAAATTTAAACTCTCCATCATCATGCTTTAAAATCATGCTTCACCAAAATAAAACACCTAAAAGTATAATGAAAGAGCATCATTTACCTCTAATTTGCTAATTTTTATACTTGATTGAGCTTGAAACCACACTTATGGAGCTTGGGAGAAGAAAAATTTTATGGTATGGTGATGAGGTGATTTTCGAAAATCTTGAGGAAGGAAGAAGAGATAATTTTGTTTGATGTCTATCATGAATAGTAATCTTTAGGTATTTATATAGATGATAATTAATTTAATTTAGAACTAATTAAATATGAAAATTCTCTAATTCTCCACCATATTCTAGATTATTCTAGAGAATTGAAGAAATTTGCTTCTTGATGATTATCTCTACATGAGATATTTACACTCTCACTTCATGCTTATGTCATGCTTAAGTCATTCCTTTCTTTAATTGCAACTAAGGACTTTAAGTTTTTAAAATTTATACTTTCTACCCTAAGGATGCAAAGCCTTTTTAACTCTAATTAGCAATTAAGCACTAATTAAGATTTGAGGGTATTACAATGATCCTCCCATTTGCGCTTACCCTTGTAATTCTGGGACTGGTTCTGTGGATAGGTCGGTGGTTGGGTCTATACATGCCTCTCTGCTGGCATGGCAGCTTCAATGTCGAGGGCCCGGCTGAGAGACTCGGGGTAAGATAGCCCTTTGTGGCTGGCTAGGGTCATCCTGATCTCGTGCCTCAGACCGGCACAGAACTTTTCTGCCATCTTACCATCCGTGTCGATTTGCTCTGGTGCATATCTTGACATGTCATAGAATACTCGGTCGTATTCTGTCACAGTCATCCTGCCTTGCTTCAGATTGTAGAATTCCGTCTCTTTCCTCTTTCGGTAGCTCTTGGGGATATATTTGTAATATATCCCGATCTTGAATTCCTCTCAGGTTAGGTTTACTAACTGCTCCGGAGTCATCGTCTTCCTCCTCGCTTCCCACCAATAGTCAGCTGATCCTGTCAGCTGGAAGGACACGCAAGTCATGCGTTCCTGATCGGTGCATCGTAGGAAGTTGAAGATGCGTTCCAGTGCACGCACCCACGTCTCGGCCTCGGCTGGGTCCCCCATTCCGTTGAATGTTGGTGGGTTCTGGCGTAGGAATAGTTCTTCGATTCTTCTCGCTGGTCGTGGGAGAGGTGGGGTTGCTTCTCGTTCTGCCTCGTATCTTTCTTCCACATTCCTAACTCCTTGTCCCCTACCTTTGCCCCTTGGGCGTCCAGCTCTTCTTGGTGGCATTCTGATAGTTCATATTTATTTCGTTAGATAATGGAGTTTTAGTCGTAACCTTTATTATCATTATTCACTTATGAAATCTTACTGTCTCATTATGCATATAAGTTTAATACTGAGTAAGTGGAAACATAATTATAAGAATCTCGTATACTGCAAAAGACCCCTAAGGTCGTATATATATATCTCATCATTTGTGCCTCCTTGAGGGCTTAATACAACTGAAGCTCTCAAAATGTACTATCTAAGTACATGACATGATGCCCATCACTCTCGGATGGTATCACAAAAGGTACTCAGTCACAAGACACTAGCTAATGTGTTCTTGTACTGACAAAAGGTGGTACTATCTAAGCAGCATCACGGAACGGTTCCATAGAATCGCCGTTTCCGTGTAACAAAAGTCTAAAAATAAAAACAGCATCAGGACGGCCTAAACACGTGGTCCGTTGTTGATGGGTACATCGTAAAAATAGAAATGACATAAAAGCAAACTAAACAATCAGCGCCTGTCGAGCACTAGGCCGCTGACCCTGCAGTATCTGCCCAGGATGCATCCATCTCCGGGTCCTCCTCCTCATCCTCGTCGCCGTAGTCCTCCTCCTCCTCTCCGACCTGCCCGGTTCCCTCGACCTCTGTCCATCTCGGCCTCCGTACAGCGTCAAGCTCCCTCCGCAGATCTGCGTAGAACTCACCTGCAGGTGGTGAGAACATCCTCTTACGGGAAGGGCTCCCGTCAGAAGATATGCAGACCGGATCTGCCCTCATGGTGCCTGGCGGTGGAGAGCTCGAGGTGTACTCCTCCACTGAGTCAGACAAGGCTGGGGCCTTGCCCTTGTTGTCCGTATCCAAAAACTCTCGGAGGATCCTCTGAATCCTCCTCTCCATCGAGGAGCTCTCGCTGGAATCCATCGGGTATGGTCGGTGGATCAGCGCTGGTCGCCGCACCCTAGTAACAGGGCGAGAAGGTCCCGCCTCTGCGTCGTGTCGTCCGCACGCTCGGTCAGATGGTACTGAGTGTCGGATAGGTGATATGGGTCATGCCTCTCTCGCTAGATATGTTGGTCCCGTCTCGTAATCGTGCGTCCCTGGAAAGTCTGGGACTGGAATCGGATGTAGCCAACTATATGTCGGAACTACTGGAATCACTCCAGCTGGTAAAAAGTAGGTAGTAGTGGAGCCCACATAGTGAATGCCTCTCCCACTGGCATCAAGTCCCCCAGTCGTACATAAGGTCCCCTCGGTGCACTGCCGAATACTATGAAGTAAGAGTGGATGGTGGCGATGAAAGTCAAGAAATCTCCCTCTCGCTCGTAGCTCCTCCCTATCGGGTGGATGAAATCTCCTGAGATCATCCGCGCCCATCCCTGCCAATCCAGAGCCAGTAGCTGAGTCAAGCGTAAAATGCCATCCATCCCGGTGGCTCCGTGAGGCTGAGCTGCCGCCCACAATCTCTTAAAATGGGACAAGAGCTCCCCTAGGTCGTCTCCTATGCAAGGTGCATAGGTCTCGTACTCGTGCATAATGGCGGTTGGGCTAGCTCGTGCGGTGAGGCGTCTGCGGTTGGTGCGGATTCTTCGTGCCATCTAAAAGAATACAGAGACATTTCAGTCAGACTTTTAAGATTTCCCTATTTAGTTTATAATATAATTTGCTTTATTTGGTTTCATTCAACCCTAACTTGGGTTTACTTAATTATTCCTTTTTAAGTTCTTAGGGTGGGGACTTCTTAAACTTTTCACTTGGATTTCTTTTTATCGAAACTTGTTACTTGAGATTACTCGGATCTTCTTAATGGATCTCGTTCTATTGTTTGATTTTAGCATAGGGTATTAAGTAATAATTCTTTATTTTCATTACGACGGAAATGATTGAATCTTGGTTCTTTACTTGCATCTCGCATCTTCTCCGTTCTGGATCTCTTCTCGTTTTCTGCTCTCCTTTGCGTCGCCTTAGGATTGATGGTAAGAGAGTTTTATTCAAGCAAGTTTTTCTTATTTCTTAAGGAATTTGTTAAGTTAAATGGTTTCTATCTCTTAGGACAAGATCTTAACTCTCAAGATCTTAAAGTAAGGATGTGTGCATACCCTTTACATATGAAAACATAACTTGTAAAACCTTTACCTTCTTCCCGATGAGCATGATGTGTCGGAGAGCTAGGCTTGTCGACTCATTCAACTAGTCTAGTAAAACGATACTAGACTAAACTCGAAAGAAGACTCTTGGGTTTAAAGCAAATGCTCTGATACCACTCTGTCACGACGTCCTTCGCCCTTGGTGGCAAAGTCGGGATACGCGACTATAAGATAAATAATTAAAAGATAATAAGGAAACTGCATCCTTTAACTGAGACAAAAGAATATTTCGATAACTAAGTTCTAGTTCATAACAAAGAGTTTAACTCCGAATTGACACCTACGTCAAACAATAATGATGAAACTTCTTGCAACGGAAAAAGGATCTACATAAATTTACGTGTATGAAGACACTCAAACCCCCAAGAGTTCAACCACACAAAAGATTGACAAGCCCATCATAGCACCTCCATTCATCACGTCTCAACCTGCACATTTAAAAATACATCCAGGGCTGAGTACAAACATACTCAGTAGGCACATGCCGAAATCGCATACGTACATATATAATTGTCATTACCGTAAAGAGTGAAACATAGTAATTTTATCTTAAAAGCACCTACGTTCACTAAATCATTTTTGTGAAACCTATAGTTCGACAGATGTCTAAGTTCTTTAGTATTCTACCATATCTATTTTCTACGTGTACCGTGAAGTTGGCCACCTTCTACGGACACCTGACCGGTCAACACCTTCGTCGACTCACAGTCCTTTGTGTACACTAGTTCGAGTGGGGTTGCTTACCCACTGGAACCCGAATTCGATTAAATGATAACAATATAGGCATCATACAAAACATAAATTATTTCGGCAATACAATACTTTAAAACATAAGTTCTCAGTTGAAAACCTTTTCGAAATATCAATATAATAGCATACGAGCACACATAATTTCTTTGTAATAGAAAGCCTACTTGGATAGCTTCGATTTGCACTTGCTTTGGTCTTGAAATGCGAAATAGATCTCTCGTAAGAACCTTTAGAAAATCTCGTATAAGTTAAAATGCTCGGAATGCTTTAGAAACATCTAAATCATAAGAATATCTTATTCTCGGGTTCTCGTTCAATTCGTTAATTGAAAATATTGATCCTTCGAATCAATATATTTTCTAAGGTTCAAATCTCGATCAAATTACTCAAGTAATTGACATTGAGAAATATAAGTGAATTAACACTTACTTGAATAATTAAATTCTTAGTTTAAATTATAATTAATTTAATCCATTAGATATCCTTACAAATTATTAATTTCTTTAATAATTCTTGAAGAGTTTATATTGGGTTGCACCCTAATTCCTTTCTTAGCTCAACTAGAGATATATAATCTCTTAATTTAAAACCTAATTATTTAGATTTAATTAGATTTCTTGATTCAATTATTAGACATTAATTGTCTAAATTATAAATTATAATGTTTAAATATAATGTAAGTATCTACTAGCCCATAAATAAATTTTAGCACAACACTAATTAATCTAGCCCAATTTATCATGTGTGTGAAGCCCATTTAATAATTTTGTAATGCCCCGACTTTTTGCTTCCGAATAAATTAGCGAATCACTTGAAACTTCCAATTTGTATTCGAATTTCGAGACAAATGTTTCGATAGTTAATAAGAGTAGTCTAATTTAATAGTAACTCTTATGTAAATTCGAATATATCCGAGCCTTTAGAATGTGAGCCGGTGTTGCCAAGTATAAATTAGTAGCAAGACATTAACCAAGCTCGTAGTAATTAGAAATCAATTATTAAGAATAGTGATTTCTATCTAATAGTAAGAATTTAATAGTAAATTATGAGGAAAGAAATCATTGATAGTAATTAATGATTTTAAGGCGAACCATTAATAGTGATTTATGATGATGATAAATAGTAATGAAAACAAGTGTGAGTGTTTAATAAGTACCAATATGGTTAGTTGCATAACATCAAAGTAAGTCTATATGTTGGTGTTGGACGTATGGGTCCCAGAAATCAACAAATGAGTAATGTAGAAAACTGCCATCTGTGGGAGAATGATAAGAGACAAAATCCAAACAATACAATTAAGTTTTATACATCATCAACTATCAAGTGAATCTTGATTAAAGAGAAAAGTTTACTACCTCAAATGGAGAGCTAAATTCTAAAACAACTAGACTAGAAGACTACATAGAAAACAAAGGTAAAAGTAAAGAAAAGAAAAGAAAAGAGTGGACTAAGGTGGTGCTGCTCGAACAAAGAGAAGGTAAAAGCTGTCCTTTCTCCTGCACCATTCCATGCTGCCATCCTGTAACAAAAGACAAAGAAGTTGTCTTAAGAAATAAAGCCATCACCCTACAAGACTAGAAAAGTAGGGAAGAGAAAATGTAAGTAGTTTATAAATGCATATACAAGACAAATAATGTATTATAAGAAAAGAGAGTGATCTAGGAGCATGACTTGATGGTAAACATTGACTGGTTGGACAAAAACGTGTTGGTATACACTCTTCTACTCTTTAAAACCCTACACATTAAATAAGGATTTGCTATGCAACAAAGGTCAGATTTTGCAGTACTAGATGTATAGTAATAGATTTTCAGTAGTAGATGTAGTAGGCTTATGTAGACTGAAAATAGAGATATAGGGGAATGCAGCTACACTCTTTCACACACATGTCCAATCTGCACAATAGATATTATCATTAGATCATGCCTCAAAAGTCAACAATTGCAGAATAGTAGTAGTTAAATGCTCAAGCAGCAGATTTAAGCTATAGTTGTAGATAAGAAGGTGTAAATATTCAAAGATATAAAGCAAAACACTCAAGTACACATGAAAATATTTCAACCATTCAGATTACTCTACGTACACAGAATACTCTTAGAAACACTCTATTTAAGAACACAGATATGCCAACAGATTGAGCCTCTTGAACACTTAGTAAAAATCAGTCTTCACTCACATAGAAAAGCTGATAGAAAATACATGGAGAAGCTCTGCCCAAATTTCTTCCCAACAGAAAGTTTCTAAGCCATATAAACCTAGAAGAGTTAGAAGTTCTTGAGGTATACAATTTCATACTTTCAGTTTTTATACATTTAGTATTAGAGTTTAAAACATCTTCTACGCTCAACAAATTCCAGAAATTAAGAAACACATGTTATGTTCTATTTTCTGTAGTAACTTTAGAAAATGTTAATAAAGATATCTTTTGTAAAATATGTTCTCCATTTTAAAATTTAGAACTCAAGATATGCTCAGAAACAAATAGCAGCATATCAAATTCAGTATGTAAGATTTAAAAACTTCTAGAACTCTTATGTGCAAGATTTAGCAAACTTTAAACGAAAAAGGCACGATCCAAGACATAAGCTTTGAACTTAGAAACATTATCCAGAATTTAAGAGACTGAAAATTAGTTCATATTAATGTCTTCTTTTAGAGTATTTAGAAAACAATGCAGAAATTAAATAAACAAAGGCATAGCCCCAGATTATAGAACCTAGTACTTTAAAACTTAGAACAGTTTTGAAGCTCACTTCAAGAATAAGAATGTGTTAACAATTTAGGAAACATAACTTTGTCAGAATATTGAACTTAGAGTATAAGTTCAGATGGATTTATTAACCAAACCACGGGCTCTTAATAGAACATAGACATATCTATGGATCAATTCGAGAACAGAAAATCAAACTCTGAATAATATATATCATCCCCAGTTCAGTACTAGAATAAGAGAGAAAATAAAATTAGAAGCTTCAGATCCCACAACAGAAACTTAACCATAAGAGCACCATTTAAGCAGAATTTCAAAAAAACTCCAGGAACAAAAAGCATGCTTCAAGATTTAGCTTACATATTTTCATATTAGAACACAACTTAACCTCTGAAATTAACTAGAAAGGAAACAATAATAAAGCAGAAAAGGAAAGGTAGAAGACTTAGCTTATGCCTCAGGACATAGCTTCTACTTCTGTGTGCCTCGGCTAGAAGACCCACAACTGGGTTAGAAATGAAACCTACACCACATTCGAACCATCCCCAGCCCCAAACTCGAGCTCACTCACTACATTAGAACAAAAGAATTCAGACTCAGATTTAGCTAGAGCTATTGCCCAAAAACTCATATTAACCCAAATCCAACAAGATAATGACATGCTATTAACATTCCCATCAGAATCTGAAATCATAAATTAGGGGCAAGGTATAGAACTCAGATTTAACCAAATCTCACCACAAATTAAAACATGCAGAATGCTAAATACAGAAATAGAAAATAACATCTTTATAAAGAAACTGAGTGTAACTTCCATGGAAGGAAGATAAAATAACAGAAGATAACAAAGGAGAGAGAAGAATAAACGAAGAAGAAAGAGTTTTATTCCTGTAGAGATATGGTTGGAAAAATTCAGAAAATAAAAGGATTTAAAAACTAGAATTTGAAATTAGAAAATGGAATCTTCACCTTGAGGTAGACAGCAATGAAGCTCCGGTGAGCTTACACCGAGAGCTGCCGCGAGAGGGAGGGTCCAACGGAGAGAGACTATATGTTAGAGAGAAATAAATGGAGATTTAGAGGAGTATGTGGAAAATTTCAGGAAACCATTAAAACCAAACATGCAAGAACAAATTTTAGAAACTTTAAAAATGCAGAAATTGAAAAGGGTTGGAATCCTACCTTGAGGTCGTTGGGGAGTAGACTTTGGCGGAAGTCTGCCGTTGCTGCTTCCACCGGGAGCAGCCGAGAAACATCAATGACTGGGGGAAACGTCGGGAGTCTCTAACCTCCAGTGAGAGGCGGAGAGAGCCGAGAGAGCGAGGAGCGTCCGAGAAAGGAAGAAGGGAGGAAGGGAAGGGTGAGAAACCTAGGGAAGCAGTTGAAGAAGGGAGGTGGCGTCGGCGGCTGCGTCGATGGGGAGAACAGCGAGACAGACAGTGATAGAGAAACGAGAGGGAGAGAAATGGGTGGAACGGCGCTATAGGGAAGAATAGAGAGAGTGAGTCTAGCTTTGAGAATTAGAAGCCTCTAGAAACTGACCGGGTCACGGGCTAGGCCTTGGACCGGGTCGAAATAAATTATGGGCCGAGAGAGAGAACTGGAGCAATAAATTGTTATGGGCCGAGTCAGTTAAATCACTGGGCCGAGAATTATTCTCCACGGGCTTAAATAATGCGAAACAGTGGGCTTAAGTTAGAATAAATGATGGGCCCAGAAGCTAGTTGAATTAATTGAAGTGTTGGGCCTACTTAATTAAATTAAGGGATGGACTTAATAAATTCTAATGGGCTAAGAAGTTATTAATTAATCCTAATTGGGTTAATTATTCAATTAAGGTGCTAGGACTTACCAAGAATAGAATTCTAATGCTAAATTAGAAAAACTTAATTTACTAGAATTTAATTGATTAATTAGAATTTAATCATAAGAGATGATTAAATTATAAATCATGCTTAGAGTATGATAATTTAGATTTACTTAGTCTATTAGAAATTATTTATCTTGATTCAAAGACCAAGATATCAAGTTAGAAATTCTATTATTTATTATACCCACTAATTATTTACTTGGGTGAAAAAATGAGAATTTAGAAAAATCCTAGCTTGATTAAGAGTGTAACGACACCTCTAGATTAAAGCACTCGAATATTAGTCGAGTTAAGACTTGAGAACAACTCTTGAAATAATAAGGATGTCATTTCCTTTCAAAGTAGAAAATAATATATATACTCAGATGAGTATCTCACCTCGTAAATTCGATTAAGGTTACGCTGGGAGGAAGTACTAAGCCAGAAGGTCGAATTAAATTAGAAGAGGAAGCGAGCCAGGTAGGCTTTCTTATACAACTAAAATTATGTGTGTTGTATCAGTTTATGTTTCATTTCAAAAAGCATTTGAACTGAAAATATGTTTCAAGTATTGTCTGCCATAAAATGTTAATGATTTTCGTATGATACCTATCTGCTCAGTTAAGTTAAAAGAATCAAATTCGAATCCTGGTGGGATAAGTATCCTACTAGGACTAGTGCACACAAAGTAACCGTGAGTCATCGAGCGGGTTAGTCGGTTAAAGTGACCGTGAGTCATCGAGCGGGTTGGCCGGTCAAGGTGTTCGTGGAAGGTGGCCACCTTCCCGACACAAAGAAGAAGAAGAAGTTACAGATATGGTAGATTACTAAAGAACTTAGATTGCGCAATCGAACTTTAAGATTTCACAAAAAGGATTTTAGTGGACATAGGTTCTTTAGAGACAGAAATCCCTATGTTTCACTTACAATGGCATGACAATTATATATGTATGTGTGCGATTTTTGGCATGTGTCTACTGAGTACAATTTGTACTCAGCCCTACATATATTTATAAATGTGCAGGTTGAGCGATGATGAAGGAGGAGTGCTACGTTCAGGCTTTTTGCCGATCTCTTATTAATTGACTCTTGGGGGTTCTACGTGTCTTCACACATGTAGAGCTTTTAGCGATCCAAGTAACTTTCCGCTGCTAGTTTCAGATTGTTACATAATAAACCTAAGACTCGAGTTTATTTCATGATATGTTGCATGTATTGAGAATAAGGCTCAAGTTATTTTCTTGCAAATCATGTACAATGAATTATTCGCCTAGTTATGAGATTGTTGTTCAGTTTCGTCCTTGTTCCATTACCCCATTTCTATCCCGAATTCTTTAATCCCTTCCAAAGTCACGGTTTCCCCAACTTCGCTATCCATAGCGGAGGGCGGTCGTGACAAATTTCAATCCATTAATATAGTATAGCCCAACTCTTTATTAATTTCGGCCCACTCTTCAGCCCAATTCTTTAATTAATCCGGCCCATTCATAATATTCACTCGGCCCAACTCTTTTAAATTTTCTCAGCCAAACTCCTAATTCATTTAAACTTTACTTTAATCTTAACCTAATCCCTCTTATTTAGTTCTAATCTAAAACCCTAAACCTATCTTATTTGGCCGACACTTCTCTTCCTCTCCTTTCTCTTCGCCCCTTCTCCCTCTCTTGCCAATCTCTCTCTCTCTCTCTCTTCTCTTCTTCTTATTCTTCACCTCTGCCTAAAATTTGCAGACAACACCCACACCCATTCTCCCTTCCTTCTTTCTCTCGGGAGCAAGCAATAGCGGAGCAGCCGCGCAGAGTTGTCGCTGGAGTTCCTCCACGCTCCAGTCCTTCTCATCTCTCTCCCTGTCACGCCCCGACCCTCCGCCCTCCCCGGCAGAGTCCGGGCGCGCGACTAAAAAGAATAAATGAATGAAGGATAAAGTAGAATACTGAAACCTTGAAAGTAATGTGGAACACTCAATATATTGAAAGCTTTGACTGATAGAACACTGAGAACTTTAACTGATAGAACACTTATCATTCGATAACTGAGTTCAGTTCAACCGAAGATTTAATTTACATAGATGGCACCTACGCCTGATAAAAACTGATAGAAACTCACGCAGCGGAATAAGGATCGACTGAAGTCTACGTGTATGAAGACACGTAGACACCCAAGACTAAATTTAAGACCGACAAGCCCTTCATAGCATCTCCCATCATCACGTCTCAACCTGCACATTTATAAATACATGCAGGGCTGAGTACAAAAGTACTCAGTAGGCACATTGCCCGAAATCACATTCATACATATATAATTGTCAATGCCGTAAGAGTGACACGTAGGGATTTTATCTTTAAAAGCACCTACGTTCACTAAATCCTTTTCTGTAAACTGAGTTCGACTGTACAGTCTCATTTTCTTTAGTATTCAAGCCATATCTGCCCTTTTAATTTATGGAACATTTATGGTACCGAGAAGGTGGCCACCTTCTACGGACACCGAACCGGCCAACCCGCTAAGATGACTCACGGTCACTGTAACCGATCGACATCTTCAACGACTCACGGTTATTTGTGCACATTTAGTTCGAGTGGGGATGCTTACCCACTGGAACCCGAATTCGATTTAAATTCTTCGGATCCTTAAACCAGGCATCCAGGATCCTTAATTCAGGTACCCTTCCAGATAGGCATTGATACAAAATATAAATCATTTTCGGCATTACAGTACTTTGAAACATATTTCCTCAATTTGAGATCATTTCGAAAACAATCATAAATAGCATATGGCACACATAATTTTATAGAGTTTAGAAAAGCCTACTTGGATAACTTTGGATGGCACTTGCTTTGGTCTCGGAATGCGAAACAGATTTCTCGTGAGAACCTTTAAAAATCTCTTATGAGTAAAAATGCCCTTAGTGCATTTGAAACATTTAATCGTAAGAATATATCATTCTTGGTTCTTATTTTGATTTGTTAATCGAGATATTGATACTTCAGATCAATATTATCTATAAGGTGTTGAATCCTCGATTCAATTACTCCGGTATTTGCCTTTAAGGGCAATAAGTGTATTAACACTTAATGATAAAATAAATTCTCAACAATTAATTATTCAATTAATATTTTAATTTCTAGTTATTTAACTCTTTAAATAACTTCAACTATTAATTCCTTTATATAAATCCTCAATATAATTAGAGATATTCATTCTCTTAATTTAGATCTCAATTACTAAATAAATTGGATCTTCAGCCCACTTAAATCACTTCAGCCCAACTAAAAGTCCTTAGTGTAATTAAATTCTTGGCCCAATACTTTACTAACCCGGCCCAGAAAAAATAAAATAATCCCAGCCCAATATTTGTATTCATTTAGGCCCAGCAGACTAATAATTTCTAGCCCAGTTAATTTTCTAACCGGCCCAATATTTTATTACTTCTTTTTAGCCCAGTGGGATTAAATTTCGGCCCAAAAATTTTTATTCAGTTAAGCCCATCAACCAATTAATACCCAGCCCAAAATCTGTTTAGTTTCGGCCCATGACTTGGCCCGTAACCCGACCCATTTCTAAAATAAAACCCTACTCTTCCTAACCCTAATTCAATCTTCTCCCCAGACACAACACACAGCCATTTCACTCCTATTCCTCTCCCACTCTCGTTCTCTCGCTTTCTCTGTTCGAAGCCTCATTCTCACTCAATCCCTCTCTCTCGAACCCTCTCTGGTTTTCACACTTTCTGTTTCTTCCCTCTCTTACTTTCTGCTCTCTATGTTTTCACTCTTCCTCGGCGGCAAGGAACAGCAGCAAAGCCCCTTTTCTAGCCGCCGACGCCTTATCACAGGTAACTTCTAATCTTCTTCTTTCTTTCTTTTCTAGCTTTGAAGTTCATAATTTCAGTTTTAAATCTCAAGAAATTTATCCCAAATTTCTTAGAATACTCGATTCGTCTCCATTCACTCTCTCTTATTCTCTTGTTTTCTGCAGCGAGGCAGTGCTTCCCTAGCTCCAAGTTTCTTTCGACTCTACTTCTTACAGTGGTACTTTGGTTTCTGATTTCATTCCAGAAGGTAATCTAGCTTTTATTTTCTGTTTTACATTTTTAAACCCCTCTTTGCTTCTGCATGTTAGGGGATTAAACTAAGATTCAATTTGGGAAGGGTTTGGGTGAATTCTGAAATTTTCTGAATTGATTTCCTTTCTTTGTTTCCATTCTGTAACAAGGTACTAGTTTGGTTGATTTTGGGTTTAAGATGGTTCAATGGTGGGCGTAGCTTCTGATCGGGGTGCTCGGTTGGACTCCTTTCCACCGAGACACTTTTGATAGAAGATGAGTTTCTGCCTAATCAACATACTTTCTCATTTCTATAATTACATATTTGCTTTCATTCTTTACTGATGCATTTTGTTATTTATTTTTCTAAATCTGAACATTGAAATATGTTCTATATTCTTAATTCTGAACACATATATAAATGGTTTGAAATCTGAGAAGAAAATATTTCAGATTCCTGGTTATTGAAATCTGAAATCTGAACATTGAAATGGTTTCTATGTTCTGAAGTTTGTGCCTAGTTTTCATAGTTCATGGTTCGGTTTCTATCTCAATCTGAACTTATACTCTAAGTTCAGTATTGTGTCCAGTCATGTACCTTAAATTTGTTAACACATTTTTAGTCTTGAAGTGAGTTTACTCTTACGTGCTATAATAATGAAGACCTGTCTCTGTGTTCTGGAATTTGAGCTCTATTTTATAAGTGATAAATGACAAAAACATGCATTCATACTCATTTCCTTATTTTCTGATAAAGCACTGATATATGCTGATTTCTATATTTTGTTTAATAGCTTCTTATGGTTTGTTGTTCAAAACTATAATCATATATACATTAAGTTCATACACTGGTCATTAACTGCTATTTTAATATATATATATTTACTGGACTTTAAAAGGCTACATGAGGGAGAGTCTTATGTTCTGCATATTATTAACTTGTGGTGTAGTTTAAGTGAAATCTGTAAGTTAAGCCTTGAAGCATATTTCTATGCTTAATTATTAGAGTTCTATGTAACTTACAGATTTCTGAAGCATGCCTAGCATTTGAGGTTCTAAATTTGTGATGAGTGTTGTGTGAGCTAGGCTAATTCACCAAGAACAATTGTATGTCCTGTGAGAGTTCTTGTTACATACTAGTTCATCATCATCCTTTAAGTGAGTAATAAGAATGTTTCAATTCAGTATGTATCTGGTTTTCTAAAGAGGTAATGGTCTGAATTAAAAATACTAAGATGAAATTTGATATGTTTGAATTTATGGTTCCAAAACTGTGAACCTGTAATTTAAGTTCATAACTCTGGTCCTTTAACTGAGATTTTAAGATATCTAAACATAGATTGAACCTTGGGAAAACTTAAAGGATTTTGTCTTATTTTCTGTAATCAGAAACTATATCTATGTTTTAAAAGTTTGAAGACTGCAGTTATTACTTATGTTTGCTAATCTTGAACTCAGAATCCTTTTAAAACTTCCCAATATTATTCAGTTAACTATATATATATATCCTGAATTCATGATTTTAAATGGGGCAGAATGCAGATTTGTTTTGTTACAGTTTATATGTTTTCTTTGTTATCATAAGGGGTTTAAGGTTTGACGATAGTTACCTTTGACTTTAACTCCTTCTCTTTGAATGAAATGTTTCTATACACTGAAATGGATTGGTTGCTATGTGATAACGTTTCTAGGGCAGCCCCTTCCATCCTCTTATATAGTTGTGGCTGTAGTGTATACTTAGCTTAATGCTTAAGTTTTGATAGTTCTATTAATAGCTTTAATATTATTGTTTTATAGGGCATGGAATGAAGATATGGATGGAAGACTCCTATCCCTTACTCAACCGAAGACTTACAGTGCCTCTGCACTGTCTTTATCCCTTAATAGCAGCATGGCTGCCTTATCTTCCTTACTCTCTGTTTTTCTTTCTATTGTTTATAGTATGATGATCACTTTTCTTACACATGGAAGACTTCCTTTCCTTCCTTCTCTTTTATTTGCACACTGCTGAGTGCTTTATGTATGTTAGCTTAGATTTTATATTGCTTATTATATTGTAATCATTTACTGACAACTATATGTATATAGTTGTTCTATGGAGGTGTTTTATTTTTCTTTCTTACCTTACTTAAATGGGTAAATATCCATGCATGTATATCTATCCACACTTGAGTGCATTCCCTTTTTCCTTCTCATAACTAAGACTTTGCAGGTTATACCAAATGTATAAGATATATACCTATGCGTGTAACTCTATCATTTATATGGATATTTATATATTCTTATACTTGAGTGTAATCTAAATTTCTTCCAACAGGAAACATTCTTGCAGGTTTTAGTATATATATAGATACACTATGCGTGTGGTTTTCTATTTACAAGTTTTAACTTTGATATTCAAATGACCTATATATTATATATAGTAAATTGTAGTATGCTTCATTAGATATATATAACATCTTAACCATACAACTTATTGTTGTAAGTATCCCATGTATGTCATATATAAGTTCTTCAAACTTCATAACATATTTCTACACTTATAATTTATATATGTCCAAAGTCATCATACACCTTAATATTAATATCCTTTAAGATAAT
>JAPKLX010000268.1:29149-104372 GCA_026898415.1 Leonotis leonurus
GAAAGATATTGCACTCAAGTGCGTATATGTAAATGCATGAATACCAAATAAGTAAGGTAAGATAAAAATTTGAAACACTTACAGAAACCAATTATATTATATCTGCTGCACACGGTAGTATGCAAAACAGAAAGAAGAAAAAGAGAAACTTCTATATGTGTAAGAGGAGTGATGATTATGCTACCAACATAAAGAAATAACTAAGGCAGCCATGCTGCTGCAGAGGAAAAGAGACAGTGCAGGAGGGGTTGTAACCCTTGGTTGAGTGAAGGATGAGGAGACCTTCATCCATGCTTCTCCCATAACCTACAAAATAGAGTGAAGGCTATTAACTAGCTATTCTAATCTTCAGTATTAAGTAAGAGAATAACACTACATCAACATCTATATAAAGGGTAATGGCTTACACCTAGAACCATTATCACACAGCAACTATTCCATATCAGTGCAGCAGCCACAATTACATTCATGTTGGTCCCGAAAGAGCAAGGTTTGGTGTTTGGGGGGGGGGGGAATACACCAAATACAAACTTTTCAGTTTACTTGTTGAATTATTAGAGAGTTCAAGCTATCCTTAAAATAAGAAATTGCTCGACAGATGACTAACCAGATTGATCACCAGATCAATGTCAGATCAGTCCAAGCAGATGGATTTCTAGTGTAAACACTTAGACAATAAAAAGAGTGATCTTATTATTTTCAAAGTATTGTGTATGCGGAAATATGGTGGATTTAATGAGTGCTCTTGTTTAGAAAACCTTAAGAATTTATCAGGTTGTTAAGCAGATTGATTGAGATGCCGATTATATGATAGAGCAGATGGTTAGAGAAATAAACAACTGAAAGTAAATATGCAGAAATATAAAGAACATAGTTGTTTAACGTGGTTCGGGAAATCCCTACGTCCACGATCTGGTCAAAATTAGACCAGATTATCCACTACTACAATACTCTGCTTCTTTATACTCGTGGAGAACGAGTCACAAGTATCAATCAAGGCTAGATCCCTGTTGGATGGGTTTCTTTCCCTCTTTGTGTCAATTGAAGATTTTCTTCCTAATCCCTGTTGGATGGGCTTCAAAAATGACGTGGCAAGAAGACATGATGTGTATGATGATGTCATCTGGTGGTTTGATGACTCTATCAATTTAGTGTTTCGTTGTGATCATTGATCTGGTCGGTGATCTGGTCGCTGTCTGTCACAGCAGATCGATTTCTTCTTGGCGTGAAATCTTGGCCTTCATCCTATACTATTTTTAGAAATGACTTCTATAGGAATAATTCCTTTACATGCAAGTCATCTCCTAATCTGTTCTCTATCAGAATTCACTAGAATACATTAGTGATCCGTTAACACGTAGAACAGTTTAACTCTAAAAAGATTAAGTGTGTTTCGAGAAATCATCATCAAAACTAGAATACATTAGGGTTCCCAACAATTTTCCCTTTTTTGATGATGTCGAAACCACACTTTACAATAATATCCTAATAACTCATTAAGAGTGATCTGGTTTGATGGCCAGACAGATTATGATTTCGTTATTAGGTTATAACGATTAAATACAGTTGAATATGTTCTGGACAATAAGAAGTTGTCATCAGAAACTAAAAATGATCTCTATTGATAAGATGCAGATATACGTTTACAGATCTTCAAAAAATAGAAATCACAGATAGTAAAAGATATGAAAGTGAGTAACTATCTTCTCTTCCTCTTCTCTTCCTGTTGTTTCTTCATCTTTGCCCTTGTCTCGTCAGAGATTAACTGCACACTCTCATACACTCCTTCTCTCACCTTTATGTAGTCTGGATCCTCAGCATCAATTTTGTAGCCTCTGTTTTCTGCGAGCTGGTTTATGAAGGTGAGCAGATAGGTCTTATCTGGTAGCTTGGTGCCAGGAATCTCTGGACATTCTCTAAATTCTCTTTCTGGTGCAGTGATGGTGACTTGAGCTCTTGCTGCTGCTTCTCTTATAGCTTCCACCAAATCCTTGGCATCATTCATGTTTAAATATAAATTGAATGCCTCATTGGGTGTGCCCTCGCAGTATACAGGTTCTCTAATGAAGTACCGGCACATTATGAAGCAATATTTCAAACCCTCCCATCTATTATTCAAGTGATCTGGTACCCAGCTGGTCTCTCCTTCTTTTGTCTTATTCATCTTGATAGGAGCAGATGAGAAACAGCCAAATCCAAATCTTTTCTTTCTCTTTATTGGTTGAGAGTGGCTTGATCTGCTTGAAGATGATATCTTTTGAATTTGAGCAGATGGTGGAGTTGGTCGATCTGGTGCAATCTGTTGCTCCTATTGAGCCTCTGTCCTTTCATCCGTGGCAACAGATTGCCCCTTGCCTTTTTCAACTGCAACATCCTTTCCTTTCTCGTTCTTCTTCTTGGTTCCTTCCCCCTTCTCCACATCATCAATATACATATTGATGAGTGCCTTAAGGGAGGTGACCTCCTCCTTTAACTCCTTTACTTCCGTTTCGGAATCTATCCTTTGTGTAAGCAGGGAAGTGATGTTGAGGTTAGAGTCATCGATCTGCTTTTGGAATGACGTCTTTGTCTGGGCCAGACTGGCAGTGAAACGCTCTTGCTCCTCCTTTATCACTCCAATCTCATCAAAAATGAGTCAATTAAGGCCTTCGTTGGGTAGCGCAGTTCGCTCATCTTTCTGGCCACAAAATCTTTCCCATCTATTTCAAATTTTCTGAACATCGCTCTGGTTTCGGAGTTAGAAGCCTTGATCACTTCACCAGCAATGCCATCTGTCTGCTCTTTGACAATGGCATGAACCATGTCCTTCTCTTTCTTTGCAAATTCAGTAACAATCTTGTACATTTCATTGATTTTAAGCTCCATGGTTACTAGAGTCTGATCGATCTGTGACTTCCTCTCCTCTGCAGCAGATCGATCATCATCCATCTTCTTGCTCAGCTCTTCTAGTTTCATTTTGCACACTCTTCTCAAGTTTCAGTCAACCTGGTCAACATGGGATTTCAGATGGTTGTTAAACTCAGTGAGAATGCGAGTGGCCTGGTCTTGGACTGTGGAGAGCGTCCCATACATGTACTTATCTACTTTGTTGGAGATCAGATCCTTCACTTGTTCATTGGATAGTGATTGATGCTGGGTCATCAATATATCCTCTAAATTTGTCATCTCCACAAATTCATCCATTTTTGCTGCGACAGCAGGGGTGTAGATATTGTCTGTAAGCTTTCCTCCCACCCTCTGTCCAGCCGGCTCATGCTCTTCTTGTGGATAATTGACCCCTGCTATCTGAATCTTGCTTTTCTTTGTTGGTTCCCCCTCAGCCTGTCCAATGGTCTCCACAATCTGTTCTGTGACTTCAGCCATCTGTTGATCTGGTTCTAAGACTTGTGTTGCCGCACCCGGTTGGTGAGCATCAGTAAGTTCAGCTTCAACCTCAACTTCCTCAACTACTTCCTCATCAATGCTCTCATAAAATTCCAGCATTTCTGCCTTTTCATATATAGATCGGAGGTCGATTTGGAGTTCTTTAGCTTCATACTTAGCCATGGCCAGGATGTCTGGTCTATAAGTGTCCCTCAACTCAGCAATTGAGGAGGCAGTAAAGACATTGAGCAAAGTGGCCTCTTCTGCCTTCAGGGCATCAATTGATCTGGTTTTCAGAATGGCATCCAGCACATAGAATTCTTTGTCTTTGATGAGCAGAAGGACTTTTAGTCGTCTTGCTGCTTCGTAGCTCTCAGGAGTGAGCTTGATCCCAGGAAAAGTTTTAAGTATGGAGTGATCTGCTGTTTTCTTCTCCACATCCTCTTCGGAGGATTCATCTTCTCCTTCTATTTACGAATGTGATCATCTTGGCCTCCTTTTCCAAGAGATCGAAGAGTATTCTGCTCCAGTTCACAGGTAGGTTAAGCACAACGGCAGCCAGAATCTTGAACTTCTCTGGGGTGACCTGATCGTAGGAACCATTGTGGTTCATGAAAATGCGCTGGACGAATTCAAAGATGATTTTGAATTCAGGAGTGAGTAATGCCCTGTTGAACATCTTGTTCGTGTAATGAATGGGCACTACCATCACCATCTCAATGACCTCCTGGAGTTGCTCTTCAGTCAGATCCCCAAGGCTAATGCCTTCATCTTTCAACTTGTAAACTTCATCAATGATGTTCAGAACGTTGTAAGTAGTGTTGCTGATGGTGCTACTTGCTCACTCTGATAGTGGCTTCATTTCCACCCTTCTCCCCTTGCCACGAGAGATAAAATGCAGCAACTTCTTTGGGCAAGAAGTGGACAGGATGTGTGGTGATTATATTGTGAAAGCCTACAGCAAAGTCAAAACAATATATATGTGAGCATTATCCTTCCATCAATGAAGTATGAGTGCCCAGTAGCAATTTACAGAATATAGAGTTCTATACCCCAATGCAAGTGAACATATACATGCGAATGGGTAAAGATAATTTTTAATACAAGTTTGAAAAGTTTCAGAGCATTCAAGATATCGAACAGTTAAAAAAAAAACGCTCATAAATTTGAAACCTTTGCAGCGTCTAACAAGGTCGAAGGCCTTGTCCAACTTGTGAAAACCAAAGGTGTCTAGTACTGCGAAGAGATCTTGATGAATATATGGGTTAAGAAACTTCACTTGCTCAAGAAATAGAGAAGATTTGGGTGCCATATTGGTAGAAACGGATAGGTTTTTGAAGATTGAGAGAGTTTGGAAGGGAGAAAATTTCGCTAAGTGTCGAAGAAGAAGAAGTGTGTGTGGTGATAGTCGAACCGCCTTATCAAATATATATAAAAGAAAAGAAAGATAAGTAAGGTAATAATATAATTAATATCCTTCCCTTTTTCAGCTTTTCCCGCCTTTCCAAGGTATAGACTTGCAGTCTATTACCGCCTCTATGCTGTGTATGATACACGCGCTTTGGATCCTAGGGTTGTAGTGTGGCGCGTGTTGGTTTACACTGTTAAAAGTGCTTCCTTTTTCTTGATTTGGTAAATATCTCCTTGATCACTGTTCCCAAACATAGTATCAATCATCACAAGAATAAAAGATTAGATATATTGTGTCAGAAATTAGATATATGTTATAATTAAGTTGATATAGTCGCCGTATATTGTTGACTTTTCCCCCTTAACCAAGTAATGGGAAAATTAATAAAAATGCTAATATCCACGTGGCTGTTAGTCATCTGGTCCAGATCGATCTCCTTATTACCGAACTGTTGTCAACATTATCGATCTGATCATCCCACTTTCCAATTTGGATATCAATCTAGTGTAATGATCTTTTAATAATTCCCAGTTGGAATTTAATCGATCTGTTGGTCAGTGACTTCTATTTAGTTGATCTGGTGTCAATTTCCAGTTGGGAGTTTACATAATCTGTTTTCCATCAATTTGGTCTATATCAATCTGGTTTTAATTCCCTGTTGGAATAGTGAACTTGATTTGATCTACATCAATCTGGTCCTTTCTTCAAGATTCAATAATCCTAGTTTACCACAAAGCATCTTAAATCTTTCTTCTGGTAATGCTTTGGTAAGGATGTCAGCTCTTTGTACTTCAGTGTGTATTTTCTCGATCTGCACATGTTTTATTTCAACATGATCTCTTATGAAATGATGTCATACATCCACATGCTTGCATCTGGTATGCAAAACAGGGTTCTGTGTGATTGCAATAGCACTTGAGCTGTCACAGAAAATGGGTATCTCCTTGACATCGATCTCATAGTCTTTGAGCTGTTGTCTTAACCAGAGTATTTGTGCACAACAACTTCCAGCTGCCATATATTCAGCCTCTGCGGTTGATGTAGCAGCAGATGTCTGTTTCTTTGAGAACCAAGAAACCAGTTTATTTCCTAAAAACTGACATGTACCAGATGTTGACTTTCTGTCTAGCTTGCATCCAGCATAGTCTGAATCTGTGTATCCAGTTAGCTCAAAGTTGTCTTCACATGGATACCATAATCCTATATGGGTTGTTCCCTTAAGATATCTTAATATCTTCTTAGCTGCTTCCATGTGAGACTTTTTGGGATTTGCTTGATATCTTGCACATACTCCTATTGCAAATGTGATGTCAGGTCGACTAGAAGTTAGGTAGAGTAATGATCCTATGATCCCTCTGTATTGAGTGATGTTAGCTGGTTTTCCCTATGGATCAGGATCAATTTTCATTGGTTTACTGTCTTTGTTGGTCCCGAAAGAGCAAGGTTTGGTGTATGGGGGGGGGGAATACACCAAATACTAACTTTTTCAGTTTACTTGACGTTTTATTAGAGAACTCAAGCTATTCTATACAAGAGATTGCTTGGAATGACTGACCAGATCGATATACAGATCAGTAGCTGGTTTAGTCCAAACAGATTACTCTCTAAGTGTAAACACCTAACAGATAATAAGAGTGATCTTATTACCTCCTGAGTGTAGAGTAAGTGCGGAATAATGGTGGATTTAGTGTATGCTCTTGTTTAGAAAAACCTTAAGGAGTTAATCAGATCGATTAAGCAGATTGTTTAAGAATGCAGATTATATGATAGTGCAGAGGGTTAGAATAATAAAACAACAGATAATAAGGAATGCAGGAATGTAAAGCACACAGAGTTTAACGTGGTTCGGGAAATCCCTACGTCCACGATCTGGTCAAAACTAGACCAGATTATCCACTACTAGGATACTCTGCTTCTTTATACTCGTGGAGAACGAGTCACAAGTACCAATCACAACTAGAGTGATACTTATGCACGAATGAAGGGTCGTGTCCCTTTACAACAGATTACCTCTACGTTACCACTAGAAAACTACTAGCTAGCAGGGTGATCTCCTTTCTCTCGACAAGACAGACTTGAATCGAGGTAGTTGGTGTGATGTAGAATCACGAATGTTGAAGCTCTAAGTCTGGAATGCAGAGTGCTTCAAGGATAATTGCAGTATAGTTCGTGCGCGTTTTTTCTTCTCTATTTCCAGATTGTTGTCTTCAACTATATAGGCTTTGAATTTTAAATTCTAGCCGTTGTTGATTGGTGTGAGATAGATGGTATATTGCCAATTAATGGTTTCCATCATATCTGTTCTTGCCATATGGGAAAGGTTGACTCAATCTTTGATTTATGGAAATCAGATTGTTAACGGTCTCTTTCCTTATATGATTAAGTCGTAGATCTTCTTTCCATAACCTTGTTGGATGGACCTTGATCTTGATGTGGCAAGTGTATATGATGTGTAGGATGATGTCAGCTAATGACTTGATGACTCAATCGCTCTGGTTCATCGCTGTAGGCATCGATCTGGTCATCGATCTGGTCACTGTCTGTTACAGCAGATCGATTCCTTTGGGCGTGAAATCTTGACCTTCATCCTATTCTAAGTTGAGAATGACTTCTATAGGAACATCTCCTTTACATTTTAAGTCATCTCCTAATCTGTTCAAAAAAATAGAAATCACTTAATCTATAGTGATCTGGTTTTTACACGAGGAACAGGTTAGAGCTAAGCTAAGTGTGTTTCGAGATACCATCATCAACACTAAAATCTTTAGGGTTCCCAACAATTTCCCCCTTGTTGATGATGTCGAAACTACACTTTACAAAAAGAATCCTATCAGCTTATACAGATCGATCTGGTCTGGTTTTCCAGATTGATCAAATTACGTTATTAAGTTTATAACGTTTTAGGATAGTTTATATTTGTTCTGGACAATGAATTGTTGTCATCAGAAACTCAAAATGGATTTCATATATTGATAAGAAGATAAGAGAGGTTACAGATAGACAGAACAGATCATAAGAAAAGGCAGATCACAAAGATATAGGAATTAAGACTACTATCTGCTTTTTCTTCTCTCCTCTTGTTGCTTCTTCATTTTTGCTCTGGTCTCGTCAGATATCAGCTGGACACTCTCGTATACTCCCTCTCTTACCCTTATGTAATCTGGGTCTTCAGCATCCACCTTATACCCTCTGTTTTCTGCTAGTTGGTTTATGAAGTTCAGCAGAAAGGTTTTGTCAGGGAGGTCTGTCCCAGGAATAGTGGGACAGGTTCTGAACTCCCTTTCTGAAGCAGTTATCTGGATTTGGGCTTTTGCAGCAGCAGCTCTGATCTCTTCTACCAGATCCCTTGCATCATTCTGGTCAAGGTATAAGTTGAAAGCTTCATTTGGTGACCCCTCACAGTAAAGAGGTTCTTTTAGAAAATAGCGGCACATGATAAATCCATATTTTAGCCCTTCAAATCCTTCCTTCAGATGATCTGGGACCCAGTTGGTCTCTCCCTGTTTTGTCAAAGATTTGCGAATAGGAGCAGAAGAGAACCAGCTGGATCCAGCTCTTTTCTTTTTCTTGGGTGGTTGGGATGAGCTGCTTGGAGTGAAGGTTTTCTGTGCTTGGAAGGAAGGAGAGCTGCTGACTGGTTTCTTTGCGGTTGATGCACCAGATCCAGTCAAGCTCTTTTGTTTTTCTTCTGCTGCTTTCTTCTTTTCCTGCGCCAGCTTTTTCTTTCCAATTCCTTCCCCCTTTTCGACATCATCAATAAATGATTGAATGAATGTCTTGAGGGAGGTGACCTCGTTCTTCAGCTCTGCGACCTCCTTGTCAGATTCAAATCTGCTAGACAGCAGCGAGGTGATGTTGAGGTTGGAATCATTAATCTGTTTTTGAAGAGAGGCTTTTGAGTTGACCAGATCAGCTTTGATCTCTTCCTGATCTCCCTTGATGTCAGCAGTTTCATCAAAATAAGACTTGATGAGAGTGGATGAGGGGTATTGCAGGTCACGTAATTTCCTTTCTACAAAGGCTTTGCCATCAGATTCGAACTGTCTAAGTAGTACTCTGGTGTAGGAGTTAGTCTCTTTGATTATGTCTGCTGTGAGACCATCAGTGTGCTCCTTGACAATGGCGTGTACCATGTCCTTCTCCTTTTCTGCAAAGGCACTGATGATTTTGTACATCTCCTTTACTTTGAATTCAGTTGAAAACAGATTTTGATCAATCTGGGCTTTTCTCTCATCAGCAGCAGCCCGATCATCATCTAGTTTCTTACTGATCTCTTCAATCTTCAGTCTACAGATTCGCCTCAGATCAGAATCGACCTTATTGACCTGAGCTTGCAAGTGGTCGTTGAATTCTGTTAGAATGCGTGTGGCTTCATCTTGGACTGTGGTCAGTGTGCCGTACATATACTTGTCAACCTTGTTGGAAATCAAGTCTCTGACTTGTGTATGGGACAAGGATTGAGATTGGGTCATCAAGATGTCTTCCAAAGTGGTTTGTTCGACGTAGTCTTTCATTGTGGCAGCAACACCGGGTGTGTATATGTTATCTGTTGGAACACCGGCCACGGTCTGCCCTATGGGTTCATGCTCTGCAGGACTGGCCTGGGTTTGAGCTTTTTCAGTTTGTGTAGGCGAGATCCTGATCTGCTCAACAGTTTCAGTCATGATCTGGTCTGGAGATGGTTCTGTTAGTGCTGCATCCGGTTGATGAGCATCATATGGAAACTCAGCTTCTTCTTCATCAACCACACTATCGTAGAAATCCAGCTTACCAGCTTTCTCATAGAATTCTCTCAAATTAATCTGCAGCTTCTGAGCTTCAAGCTGGGCAATTGCAAGAATGGATTGAGAGAAGCTTTCTCTTAGTTCAGCTACAGATGAGATCTCAAAAATATTTAGCAGTGTGGCTTCTTCTGCCTTGAGCTGGTCAATTGATCTGATTTTTAGCAGTGCATCCAACACATAGAACTCTTTGTCTTTGATCAGCAGCAACAATTTGACTCTCTTAGCTGCATCATAGCTCTCTGGTGTGAGTTGGATGCCTGGAAATATGTTGAGGACTGCTCTGTCAGCTTCTGCTTCAATCATTCTCACAACAGATTGAGCTGTTTTATTCTCCACATCTTCATCTGAAGATTCAATTGCTTCTTCATCTTCTTCATTGATTTGTTCTAGAGGCTCAGCAGAAGATGAGCTGATCGTGTGAGCTGGAGAGAAATCCCTGGGCTGATCTGGGTGTACTGTTGACAGAGGCTCCACATCTTCTGGTTCACCAACCAGTACAACCACTTCTTCCTCCTCAACCTCCTGTTGAGGGATGGTAACTTCTGCAGCAGCAGGGGCTTCGGTCTGTATCTCAGCAGACAGTTTGTGTAGCCTTCTGCGCTTGGGTTTGGGCTGCTGTGCTGCTGTAGAGGTGTCTGTTTCAACAGAACTGGCCCTCCTGGTCACTCTCTTGGAGGGGGTTCTCTCGGATGGCTTCTCCTTAGTGACCTTGGATTTTGTGGAGTGATCTGCTGGACCACATGGAGGAATCCAGATTGGATTCGAGTTCCCCATCTGCATCAGAGCATTAAAGACTACAGGGTCCTTTGCTCTGGTGATCAGATTTGCTGAAATGCCCATCGACATTTCAATCTGATGTTGGTCCTTTGGAAAGTGCTGTTTTGCATTGAACTCGATTGTGGAGTCCCATTGGTGATGAGGGAAGAATGATTCCAGCATAAAGCTGATCTTTGTGGAATGTCGAAGTGTGCTCCTTTTAACTTCAATGCCAGGGGAGCTGCCTTTCACGAATAAGATCATCTTGGCCTCCTTTGCCAAGAGATCGTATAAGATCCTGCTCCAGTTGACAGGTAGATCAAGAACCACGGCAGCTAATATCCTGAACTTTTCAGGGGTGACCTGGTCGTAGGATCCATTGTGATTTAGGAAAATCCGCTGAACAAATTCAAACAGGATCCTGAACTCAGGTGCAAGAAGTGAGCGAACAAACATCCTGTTTGTGTAATGGATGGGCACTATCATGACCATCTCCACAGCTTCTTGCAACTGTTCTGCAGTAATTTCACCCAGTTCTAACCCTTCATCCTTGACTTTATAAGCAGCGTTGATGAGGTTGATAACATTGTAGGGAGTGTTGCTGACTGTATTCCCTTTGCTCACCCTGATGGTGGCCTCATCTCCCCCTTTCTCTCCCTTCCATGAGAGATAAAAGGCAGCAACATCCTTGGGTAGGAAGTGCACCGGGTGTGAAGTAATTATATTGTAGAAACCTACATAGAGCACAGTAGTAAGTATGTGAGCACTATTCTTCCATCAGTGAAGTGTAAGTGCCACAAAAACAGTGTATACAGTTTTAACAATTAATATCATAATGATCACAGAGAGAAACATGTGCACAGAAGCAGTTTGAAAGACAATTTTGACCAAAAGTAATTTTGAAAGATAATGAAGAACAATCAGAAATGACAACAAATAAGGATAGAGGCGAGAAACCTTTGCATTGACGAACCAGGTCAAATGCCTTATCCAATTTATGAAACCCGAAGGTATCAAGAACCGCGAAAAGGTCTTGGTGAATATAAGGTTTCAGAAAACTTGCTTGCTCGAGGAAAATAGGAGATTTTGGTGCCATTTTTGCTAAAGAACAGAGTTTTGCGAGGAAGAGAGAATTTTGGAAGGGCAGAAAATTTTCTAAGTGTTTCGAGAAATATGAAAGCGTGAGTGATACATGAAATCCCTTATCAAATATATACATGGAAGAGAAGATAAGTAGAGTAATTAAATATTCAGAAATCCTTCCCTTTTTCAGCTTTCCCGCCTTTCCATATACTAGGTTTGCAACCCATAGTCGCCTCTCTTTTTCGTATGATGCACGCGCTATAATCGAACGGTTGTGAAATGGCGCGTTGTCTTTGTTGCAGTCTTTTTATCTCCCTTTTTCTTGATTTGGTATATATATTCTCGATCACGTCTCCCAATTTACTGTAAGTAATCATCAAAAATAAAGGATTTTGATATCTAATGTCAGAGTATAGATATTTAGTCGCCGTATATAGTTGACCTTTCCCCCTTAACCAAGTAATATAATAATTAATGGAGATATTAATTCCATATCCACGTGTTGTGTAAGGTAATCTGGTTGAGGTCAATCTTGTTGCGCGTTTGTTAACCACTTTCTGTTCAAAGCATCTTTCATCTTTCTGGTTGAGGCTTTTCTGGTTCAACTTTCTGTTAAAGTTGACTAATTTTACTTTGAGATTTTCTGGTTTGAGACTCTCTGGTTTAGCTTTCTGTCAATGAGACTTGCTGGTTTTGAGACTTTCTGGTTTAGTATTCTGTCTCTGGTCAATCTGGTTGCTTTCTTTTAGCAATTCCCGGTTGAAATTTATTCAATCTGTATTAGCGTGATTAGTGATCTGGTGTTAGTTCCCTGTTGGAATTTTTAGTGATCTGGATCTTATCACTCTGGACCATGATGATCTGGTTTTGATTCCCTGTAGGATTTTATCAATCTGGATCATGATGATCTGGTTTTGATCCTATCTTCAAGATTTAAGAGTCCTAGTTTTCCACAAAGCATCTTAAATCTTTCTTCTGGTAGTGCCTTAGTGAGGATATCTACTCTCTGAACTTCAGTGTGTATCTTCTCGATCTGTACATGTTTTCTTTCAACATGGTCTCTTATGAAGTGATGTCTCACATCAACATGTTTGCATCTGGTGTGCAGCACTGGGTTCTGTGTGATTGCTATAGCACTTGAGCTGTCACAAAAAATAGGAATTTCCTTGACATCAATCTCATAATCCTTGAGCTGTTGTCTTAACCACAATATTTGTGCACAACAACTTCCAGCTGCCATATATTCTGCTTCTGTAGTTGAGGTGGCAACCGATGTTGTTTTCTTTGAAAACCAAGAAATCAGTTTATTCCCTAAAAATTGACATGTACCAGATGTTGACTTTCTGTCTAGTTTACATCCAGCATAATCTGAGTCAGTATATCCAGATAGCTCAAAATTGTCTTCACACGGATACCATAATCCTATATGGGCTGTTCCCTTAAGATATCTTAGTATCTTCTTAGCAGCTTCCATGTGAGACTCTTTGGGATTTGCTTGATATCTAGCACATACTCCTACTGCAAAGGTGATGTCAGGTCGACTGGCAGTAAGATAGAGTAATGATCCTATGATCCCTCTGTATTGTGTTATGTTAGCTGGTTTTCCCTCGGGGTCTGGATCAATTTTCCCATTTGTCTGCATTGGAATTTTCACTGGATTACTGTTTTTTAATCCAAACTTGGCTAGCAGATCGTTGATGTATTTTTTCTGATTGATAAAGATACCATCTGGTAGCTGCTTGACCTGTAAACCTAAAAAGAAACTCATTTCTCCCATCATGGACATTTGATACTTATTTTTCATAAGTTCAGCAAATTTGTCACATAGATAGGTGAATTGAGATCCAAAGATAATATCATCTAGATAGATCTGGACTAAGAGAATATGTTCTTTGACTTTGATAACGAACAAAGTCTTATCAACTGATCCTCTTTTGAATCCAGATTCTAGTAGAAAGGTTGATAAGGTCTCATACCAAGCTCTAGGGGCTTGATTTAGACCATAGACTGCTTTAGCTAGTCTGTATACTTTCTGATCTGGATCTGCCTCTTCAAATCCAGGTGGCTGTTCCACATATACTTCTTCTTCAAGAATACCATTGAGAAAGGCACTTTTGACATCCATCTGGTATACTTTGAATTGTCTGTGAGCAGCATATGCCAAAAACAGTCTTATTGCTTCTAATCTGGCTACTGGTGCGAATGTTTCATCGAAATCAATGCCTTCTTGTTGATTATAGCCTTTAGCTACTAATCTGGCTTTGTTTCTGACTACTTCACCATTCTCATCTCGTTTGTTTTTGAACACCCATTTTACACCTATTACTCCTTGATGTTTGGGTCTGTCCACGAGATACCAGACTTTATTTCTTTTGAACTCATTTAGTTCTTCTTGCATTGCTATTATCCAATCTGCATCTTGGAGTGCTTCATAAGCATCAGATGGCTCCAAGCGAGATAAATAACAACTCAATAATGCACTTTCTCCATGCATTCTTCTAGTTTTCACACGATCTGATGGGTTCCCAACGATCTGTTCTGGTGGATGGTCTTGTATCCATCTTCTTCTCCTAGTCATCTCTTCATCAGATAACTCAGGATCAGGTTGATCTGTTGGTTCCTCAAATTCAGGGTGTGCTGTTGATATAGTTTGAAATGGATTCTCATCTGGACTTTCTTCTGGATGTTGATCATCATTAGTAGTAATAGTATCATTGTCTTCTGTTGATGATCTGTTTTCATTCAGATTGGTTAGTGATATTCCCCCTTGCTGTATGATCTCCTCAGCAATAGGTTGAGTGATAACTTCTTCATCTTCACTCCTTGAATTCCAGATAAGAATATCTTCCACTAATAGATCATTCATCATTCTGGTTGTCACCTGATTGACTGTCTGCTTCTCATCTGGTGATCTGTACTCAACAATAGACTCATCAAATACAACATGAGGTGTTACTTCCACAATATGGGATTTCTTATTGTAAACTCGATAGGCTTTACTGACATCAGAATATCCTAAGAATATTCCAGGGTCTGTTTTGCTATCAAAGGTTTTCAACTGAGATTTCCCATTATTGTGTATGTAACATAAACAGCCAAAAGTTTTAAAATAGGAAATCTTAGGCTTTCTGTTGTTCCATATTTCATATGGAGTCTTTCCATGTCTGAGTGTGATGGATGATCTGTTTTGAGTATAGCAGGCTGTGTATATAGCTTCTGCCCAAAATTTCATCGGTAGATTTGTAGCATTAAGCATCGTTCGAGCAGCAGATGTTTGATGAGTGATTCCCATCTTGTTGCAATATGCTTCAATCTTCTGGTTGAGAAATTCTGTTCCTCGATCTGTTCTGATAGAGGTTATACTCATCTCTTTCTGTTTAGTGATCTTGTGTAGAAAGTCAGGGAGCTTGTCTAGAGTCTCTTTCTTCTTCAGCAGAAAGATGACCCAAGTGAATCTTGAGTAATCATCTATGATTACCAATGTGTACTTTCTCCCATTGATACTTAGAGGTTTGACTGGTCCAAACAGATCAAGGTGTAACAGCTCTAGTGTCCTTGATGTTGAGTGAGCTGTTTTGCTTGTAAAGGATGATCTGGTCTGCTTTCCAGCTTGACAAGCATCACATATGTGATCTCTATCATACACCTGATCTGGTAGTCCTTCTACTAACCTTTCCTTGGCAATCCTGTTGATTGATTTGAAGTTAAGATGACTTAATCTCTTATGCCATAACCAGCTTGTTTCTGATACAGTCTTAGTGACTAAGCAGGTCTCGATCTGGTTTGTCCACTGGACAATATATAACCTATCCTGCAGTCTACCGGTCAGGAGTGTTTCATCTCCTTCCTTGTTCTTTACCAGACAGCTGTTAGTATCAAACACAATTTGATTGCCATTTGCACAAAACTGACTTACAGAAAACAGATTATGACTAAGACCCTCAACATATGACACATTAGTGATAGTGGTCTTGCCAACTTTGATGTTTCCATACCCTCTGGTATATCCTTTTGAATTACACCCAAAAGTGACCTGTGGGCCTGGTTTCTCTATGTAATCTGTCAGTAGGTTCTTGTCACAAGTCATGTGTTTTGAACAACCACTATCTATAATCCAGATAGTTCCTCTTGCTATCTTACTCCTTCTTGCAGTTCTTTGATCCTGCAATTAATCACACTTAGCTACCCTTTCAACGTTTGGGTGCTTGATTATTAGCAAACAATCCTTTTCGAATCCAGAATATTCTAGGGTTAGGAACAGCAATATAGCAGGTAATGATGTTTCCATCATTGTCAACTTTAGTTACAGAGTGAATTTCAGATGGATGAAATCTCTCTATCTTATCCTTCTGTAATCCTTTCTTAGTATGTTCTGTTCTGTTGACAGTTTTTGTCCTGTTGACAGTTTTTGTCCTGTTGACATTTGCTCTTTGAAGGTGTTCTGTTTCTGTGTAGTGAGCTGGTTGTCCCCTGGTTTGATGATACTCTCTGTTCTTTGCATCTTTCATTATCATCTTTTGAGGATAACCTTTCTTGTTTTTCAAGTCTTTCACTTGATCTGGTATTTTCTTCCTTTCTGGTACGAAGCTTATAGTTTCTGAAGATTTTTCTGAGTGACCTGGATATCCCAAACCAGATGTGCCCTTTTGTTGCATATTGATTAGCAACTTGGCACGCTCATCACTCTTGTATATCATTTCCTTTCCCTTCTTGATCTTTTCCTCAGCAACATTATTTCTGGTAATCAGATCCTTGACTTTTGAATTAAGAGAGTGAATCTCACTGTCTTTGCTCTTGATCTGTTCTTCCAGATCAGTAATTTTGGCAACAAATTTAGTGTTTGCTGTGCTTAGAGTCTGCTCAATCTTCTTTAATCTGTCATTCTCTTCAACTACTTCTTTGAACAGCCTTTTGATGCTTGAGTAGCTTTTGAACATCTCATCTATTTCATTCCATGAGTAATCTGCTTGATCTTCACTTTCCTGTTCAAGATTATTTTCATTATCTGAGGAATTTGAGTAGCAAGAATTTACCTCAACTTCATCTAGAACGTTGTCCAAGCCTACATAGCATTCATTCCAGCTTTCTTCGTCGTCAGCAATGAAGGCTTCATCATTTTCTGATGAGCTGTCTGAGAAATGACTCGAGCTGCTTGAGTTCTGTTCAGCTATCATCGCTTTTCGCTCATATTTAAGCTTTCGATCTCGTTTGGCTCTTAGTTCTTCTCTTTGGCTTCTGGACAGATTAGGACAATCTGTTTTGAAGTGACCTGTTCTGCCACATTCAAAACAAGTGTAGTCTGTAGAGCTAGAGGTCTTTGTTGTTTTAGTAGTCTGCTGTTTAGATTCATTTTTGTCATCAGATCGATCATTATCATACTTCATGTTGAAGTTCCTTCTGTTATCCTTGTAGAAGCGTCTGTATTTCTTCGATCTGGTTTCCATCTTGTCCATTCGTTTGGCTATCATTGAAAACTCTTTTAGGAGTTTGTCATACCCTCTCTCTTCATCTGGAGTAGTAGGCTCAAAAGGATCATCTGGTTTGCTCTTCGCTTTGAAGGCTACCTCTTTGTCCTTCTTTGTACTACTCTCCGCCTTTTTGGACAGATGATCTGGTCCTCGAATTCTTTGAATGTCACATTCATGACCTTCGAGATGATCAAATAAGGCTTCAGTAGACAGATCATTGAAGTCTGCTCTTAGAGGTTGCATTGCAGCATAGATCTCCCAGCTTGATGGAAGTGCTCTAAGAACTTTCATGTTTTTCTCCCTTTGAGTATATTTGTTCCTTTTGAACGCAGATATCTCAAGGAGAATTCCAGTGAATCTCATCTTCATCTGTTCTATTGTTTCGCTTGGTTTCATTTTGAATTCATCATATTTGTTGCAGGCTATAGACAGCTTGTTCTCGATCATCACTTCAGATCCTAGGGCTAGGTCTCTCAAGGCTTCCCACATCTCTTTGGCAGTATCCAGATCTTGGATTTTAGCCAGATGTATGCCTTTGACCGTGCTGGAGATGATCCCTTTGGCAAAGTCATCGAGATTTGCCTCTCTTCTTTCTTCAGAGGTGTATTTTCTGGGATCTTTTAGAACAGTTTCTTTAACTGCTCCTGTATCTGTGATACGGGTGGTTTCTTCAGTAATTGCCAATGGCCCCTCTTCGATTACTTTCCACATCAAGCAGTGATGGGCTTTGAGGAACATTTTGATTCTGAAACTCCATTCTCTATATCCTTGGATAGAGAATTCTTCGCAAGCCCTGATAACAGATGACTCCATAACAAACAGAATGCTCGTGAATGAAAAAGGTTTTTCTAGATCTATTCAAGTAGACCACGCAGGTTTTAACCCTGTGAAACAAAACAATGGTCAGTTTGAACCACTGCTCTGATACCACTTGTTGGTCCCGAAAGAGCAAGGTTTGGTGTATGGGGGAGGGGAATACACCAAATACTAACTTTTTCAGTTTACTTGACGTTTTATTAGAGAACTCAAGCTATTCTATACAAGAGATTGCTTGGAATGACTGACCAGATCGATATACAGATCAGTAGCTGGTTTAGTCCAAATAGATTACTCTCTAAGTGTAAACACCTAACAGATAATAAGAGTGATCTTATTACCTCCTGAGTGTAGAGTAAGTGCGGAATAATGGTGGATTTAGTGTATGCTCTTGTTTAGAAAAACCTTAAGGAGTTAATCAGATCGATTAAGCAGATTGTTTAAGAATGCAGATTATATGATAGTGCAGAGGGTTAGAATAATAAAACAACATATAATAAGGAATGCAGGAATGTAAAGCACACAGAGTTTAACGTGGTTCGGGAAATCCCTACGTCCACGATCTGGTCAAAACTAGACCAGATTATCCACTACTAGGATACTCTGCTTCTTTATACTCGTGGAGAATGAGTCACAAGTACCAATCACAACTAGAGTGATACTTATGCACGAATGAAGGGTCGTGTCCCTTTACAACAGATTACCTCTACGTTACCACTAGAAAACTACTAGCTAGCAGGGTGATCTCCTTTCTCTCGACAAGACAGACTTGAATCGAGGTAGTTGGTGTGATGTAGAATCACGAATGTTGAAGCTCTAAGTCTGGAATGCAGAGTGCTTGAAGGATAATTGCAGTATAGTTCGTGCGCGTTTTTTCTTCTCTATTTCCAGATTGTTGTCTTCAACTATATAGGCTTTGAATTTTAAATTCTAGCCGTTGTTGATTGGCGTGAGATAGATGGTATATTGCCAATTAATGGTTTCCATCATATCTGTTCTTGCCATATGGGAAAGGTTGACTCAATCTTTGATTTATGGAAATCAGATTGTTAACGGTCTCTTTCCTTATATGATTAAGTCGTAGATCTTCTTTCCATAACCTTGTTGGATGGACCTTGATCTTGATGTGGCAAGTGTATATGATGTGTAGGATGATGTCAGCTAATGACTTGATGACTCAATCGCTCTGGTTCATCGCTGTAGGCATCGATCTGGTCATCGATCTGGTCGCTGTCTGTTACAGCAGATCGATTCCTTTGGGCGTGAAATCTTGACCTTCATCCTATTCTAAGTTGAGAATGACTTCTATAGGAACATCTCCTTTACATTTTAAGTCATCTCCTAATCTGTTCAAAAAAACAGAAATCACTTAATCTATAGTGATCTGGTTTTTACACGAGGAACAGGTTAGAGCTAAGCTAAGTGTGTTTCGAGATACCATCATCAACACTAAAATCTTTAGGGTTCCCAACAGTCTTTGATCCCAAATTTAGTCAGCAGATCTTGAATATATTTTGCTTGATTTATGAAGATACCATTTGGTAGCTGCTTGACCTGCAAACCTAGAAAGAAACTCATTTCGCCCATCATGGACATTTGGTACTTATTCTTCATAAGTTCCGCGAATTTATCACACAAATAAGCAGATTGGGATCCAAATATGATATCATCTACATAGATCTGTACTAAAAGGATATTCTCTTTAAATTTGATGATAAACAAAGTCTTGTCAACAGATCCTCTTCTGAATCCAGATTCTAGTAGGAATGTTGATAAGGTCTCATACCAAGCTCCAGGAGCTTGCTTTAGACCATAGAATGCTTTTGTCAGTCTGTATACTTTCTGATTTGGATCTGCTTCTTCGAATCCAGGTGGCTGTTCCACATAGACTTCCTCTTCAAGGATACCATTGAGGAAAGCACTTTTGACATCCATCTGGTATACCTTGAACCTTTTGTGTGCAGCATATGCTAAGAATAGCCTTATTGCTTCTAGTCTGGCTACGGGTGCAAATGTTTCATCAAAATCAATCCCTTCTTGTTGATTATAGCCTTTAGCTACCAATCTGGCCTTGTTTCTGACTACTTCACCCTTCTCATCTCATTTGTTTTTGAACACCCATTTTACACCTATTACTCCTTGGTGTTTGGGTCTGTCTACGAGATACCGGACTTCATTTCTTTTGAACTCATTAAGTTCCTCTTGCAATGCTGTTATCCAGTCTGCATCTTGCAATGCTTCATGAGCATCAGATGGTTCAATGCGAGAGAGATAACAGCTTAACAATGCACTTTCTCCATGCATTCTTCTTGTTTTCACCCGATCTGAAGGGTTCCCAACTATCTGTTCTGGTGGATGATCTTGTATCCATCTCCTTCTCCTGGTCATCTCTTCATCGGATATCTCAAGATCAGGTTGATCTGTTGGATCCTCAAATTCTGTGTGAACTGTTGATGAAGCTTGAAATGGATTCTCGTCTATTCTGTCTTCTGGATTTAGATTTCCAGATTGATCATCTGGTTCTCTGTTTGTTTATTAACGGGTAACCTATACTTAACAATAGACTCATCAAAAACAACAAGAGGTGTTACCTCCACAATATGAGATTTCTTATTGTAGACTCGATACGCTTTACTGACATGAATATCCCAAAAATATTCCAGGGTCAGTTTTGCTATCAAAAGTCCTTAATTGAGATTTCCCATTATTGTGTATGTAACACAAATAACCAAAAGTGCGAAAGTAAGAGATCTTAGGCTTTCTGTTGTTCCAGATCTCATAAGGAGTCTTTCAATGTCTGAGTGTTATTGATGATCTGTTCTGAGTATAACAGGCTGAGTATATCGCTTCTGCCCAGAACTTCTTGGGTAGATTGGTAGCATTTAGCATAGTACAAGCTGCTTCCTTAAGTGATCTGTTCCTTCTCTCAACAACTCCATCTTGTTGAGGTGTTTTAGCAGCTGAGGTTTGATGAGTAATTCCCATCTTATTGCACTATGCTTCAATCTTCTAGTTGAGAAATTCTGTTCCACGATCTGTTCTGATGGTAACTACACTCACCTTTTGGTGATCTTCTGTAGAAAATCAGGTAGTTTGACCAGTGTCTCATTCTTCTTTAACAGAAAGATAACCCAGGTGAACCTTGAGTAATCATCAATGATTAATAAGGTGTATTTTCTTCCATTTATGCTTAGTGGTTTAACTGGTCCAATCAGATCCAGATGCAAAAGCTCCAGAATTCTTGATGTTGAGTGAGCTGTTTTGCTTGTAAACGATGATTTGGTTTGTTTTCCAGCTTCACAAGCATCACATATATGATCTTTGTCATATACTTGATCTTGTAGTCCTTCCACTAATTTTTCTTTGGCAATCTTGTTGATTGACTTGAAGTTTAGGTGGCTTAATCTCTTATGCCATAACCAGCTTGTTTCTGATATAGTCTTGGTGACTAAGCAGGTCTCAATCTGTTTTGTCCACTGGACAATATATAGTCTATCCTGCAATTTACCGGTAAGGTGTATCTCATCTCCTTCCTTGTTCTTCACACAACAGTTGTTAGTATCAAAAACGATTTGATTGCCGTTATCACAGAATTGACTTACTGAAAACAGATTGTGACTAAGACCCTCAACATATGATACATTTGTGATGGTGGTTTTGCAAACTTTGATGTTTCCATATCCTCTGGTGTATCCTTTTGAGTTACATCCAAAGGTGACCTGAGGTCCTGGTTTTTCAATGTAATCTGATAATAGATTTTTGTCACATGTCATGTGCTTCGAACATCCACTATCTATTATCCAGATTGCTCCTCTAGCTATCTTGTTCCTTCTTGCAGTCTTCTGGTCCTGCAATTAATTAAACTTAGCTACCCTTCAACATTTGGGTGCTTGGTTATTAGCAAATGTTCCCTTTCGAATCCATAATATTTTTGGGTTAGGAACATATATATAGCAGGTGATAGTGTTCCCATCATTATCAACTTTAGACAGAGAATGATATACAGATGGATGGTGTCTCTCTATTCCATCATTCTTTAATCCTTTCTTATTGGGTAATGTCCTGTTGATATTTTTGTTGGGTAATGTCCTGTTGACATTCTTTTTATGATTTGTTTCTGTGTAACGAGCTGGTTGACCCTTTGTTTGGTGGTATTGTCTGTATCCGGTCTTCTTCATCATCATCTTCTGGGGATGATCTTTCTTGTTTCTTAGATCTATCATTTGATCTGGTAGTTGCTTCCTTTCCGGTACAAAGTTTCTGGTTCCAGAAGATTTTTCTGAGTGACCTGGATATCCTAAACCAGATGTGCCTTTTTGCTGCAGGTTGATAAGCAGCTTGGCACGTTCATCACTTTTGTAGATCATTTCTTTGCCTTTCTTTATCTTTTCTTCTGCTACGTTGTTTCTGTTGATAAGGTCTTTGACCTTTGAGTTTAGTGAGTGGATCTCACTGTCCTTTCCTTTGATCTGTTCTTCCAGATCAGCTATCTGGGCAACGAATTGAGTGTTGGTTGTGCTCAGTATCTGTTCTGATTTCTTCAGCAACTTCTCTAAACAGTCTTTTGATGCTCGAATAGCTCTTGAACACCTCATTTACTTCTTCCCATGAGTAATCAGATTGATCTTCAACTTCCTGTTCCAGATCATTATCATTTGAGGAATTTGAATTGCAAGAGTTTACCTCGACTTCATCCAGACCGTTGTCTAATCCCATATAGCATTCATCCCATCCTTCTTTATCATTAGCAAAGAAGGCTTCATCATTCTCTGATGAGCTATCTGAAAAATGACTTGAGCTGCTTGAATCTTGTTCAGCTAGCATGGCCTTGCGCTCATATTTGAGTTTTCGATCTCTTTTTGCTCTCAGCTCTTCTCTTTGGATTTTGGACAGATTAGGGCAATCTGTTTTGAAGTGAACTATTCTGCCACAACCAAAGCAGGTATAATCTGCTGAGTTAGATGTTTTTGATGTTTTACCTGACTGCTGTTTTGATTCATCTTTGTTATCAGGTCAATCATTGTCACGTTTCTTGTAGAATTTTTTCCTGTTATCTTTGTAGAAGCGTCTATATTTTTTCGATCTGACCTCCATCTTGTCCATGCGTTTGGCAATCATTGCAAACTCTTTGAGTAATTTGTCATAGCCTTTCTCTTCATCTGGTATAGAAGGTTTAGAGGGTTCATCTGGTTTGCTCTTCGCTTTGAAGGCTACTTCTTTATACTTCTTCGAGCTGCTTTCTGCCTTTTTGGACAGATGATCTAGTCCATGAATTCTTTGTATATCACATTCATGGCCTTCAAGGTGATCAAATAACGCTTCAGTAGATAGTTCATTGAAATCTGCACGTAGAGGTTGCATTGCAGCATATATCTCCCAGCTAGATGGAAGTGCTCTGAGTACTTTCATGTTCTTTTCTATTTTGAGTATATTTGTTCTTATTGAACGCTGATATCTCAAGGAGGATTCCAGTGAATCTCATCTTCATTTGCTCAATGGTCTCGCCAGGTTTCATTTTGAATTCATTGTATTTGTTGCAGGCAAGAGACAGCTTGTTCTCAATCATGACTTCAGATCTTAGACACAAGTCTCTTAAGGCTTCTCACATCTCTTTGGCAGTATCCAGATCTTGAATTTTAGCCAGATGTACCCCTTTGACTGTGCTAGATATGATCCCTTTAGCAAAGTCATCAAGATTGGCTTCGCGACGTTCCTCTGCAGTGTATTTCCTTGGATCTTTAGGAACAGTCTGTGTAGTTACACCAGTTGAGTTTGTTACCGTCACTTCTTCAGTGATCTGTAGTGGCCCATCTTCGATAACTTTCCACATCAGATAGTGATGAGCTTTGAGTACCATTTTGATTCTGAAGCTCCATTCTCTATATCCTTGGATAGAGAATTCTTCACAAGCCCTATTAACAGATGATTCCATAACAGATAGTATGCACGTGAATGTAATATAGGTTTTCCTAGATCTATTCAAGTTGACCACGCAGGTTTTAACCTTGTGAAACAAAACAATGGTCGTTTGAACCACTGCTCTGATACCACTTGTTGGTCCCGAAAGAGCAAGGTTTGGTGTATGGGGGGGGGGGAATACACCAAATACAAACTTTTCAGTTTACTTGTTGAATTATTAGAGAGTTCAAGCTATCCTTAAAATAAGAAATTGCTCGACAGATGACTAACCAGATTGATCACCAGATCAATGTCAGATCAGTCCAAGCAGATGGCTCTCTAGTGTAAACACATAGACAAAAATAAGAGTGATCTTATTATTTTCTAAGTATTGTGTGTGCGGAAATATGGTGGATTTAATGAGTGCTCTTGTTTAGAAAACCTTAAGGATTAATCAGGTCGTTAAGCAGATTGATTGAGATGCAGATTATATGATAGAGCAGATGGTTAGAGAAATAAACAACTGAAAGTAAATATGCAGAAATATAAAGAACACAGTTGTTTAACGTGGTTCGGGAAATCCTTACGTCCACGATATGGTCAAAACTAGACCAGATTATCCACTACTAGGATACTCTGCTTCTTTATACTCGTGGAGAACGAGTCACAAGTATCAATCAAGGCTAGAGAGATACTTATGCACGAAGTAAGGGTCGTGTCCCTTTACAACAGATTACCTCTACGTTACCACTAGAAAACTACTAGCTAGAAGGGTGATCTCCTTTCTCTCGATAAGACAGACTTGAATCGAGGGTGGGTTGGTGTGATGTAGAATCACAGGTTGCTTAAATCTCTTAGTCTGGTTTAGAGATCGAATGCTTTGAGAGTATGTTGTGAATATAGCTCACGTGCTTCGTTATTTTTCTCCAGACTATGAACTCCAAATATATATAGGCTTTGAATTTTAAAATTCTAGCCGTTGTTGATTGGCGTGTGATTGATTGTAGATTGCCAATCAATGATATCCATCATATTTGTTCTTGCCATGTAGAAAACGTTGACTCAATCTTCAAGATAAGGAAAGTAGATTGCTAACGGTTTCTTTCCTTCTTTGTGTCAATCGAAGATTTTCTTCCTAATCCCTGTTGGACGGGCTTCAAAAATGACGTTGCAAGAAGACATGATGTGTATGATGATGTCATCTGGTGGTTTGATGACTCTATCGATTTGGTGTTTCGCTGTAATCATCGATCTGGTCGGTGATCTGGTCGCTGTCTGTCACAGCAGATCAATTTCTTCTTGGCGTGAAATCTTGGCCTTCATCCTATACTATTTTTAGAAATGACATCTATAGGAATAATTCCTTTACATGCAAGTCATCTCCTAATCTGTTCTCTATCAGAATTCACTTTATATGTAGTGATCCGTTAACACGTAGAACAGTTTAACTCTAAAAAGACTAAGTGCGTTTCGAGAGATCATCATCAAAACTAGAATACATTAGGGTTCCCAACAATTTCCCCCTTTTTGATGATGTCGAAACCACACTTTACAATAATATCCTAATAACTCATTAAGAGTGATCTGGTTTGATGGCCAGACAGATTATGATTTCGTTATTAGGTTATAACGATTAAATACAGTTGAATATGTTCCCAACAATTCAAGAAGAAGGAGTTAAAGGCAAAGGTAGTTACCCTCAACCCTTAAACTTTTTTTATGTAACAAAGAAATCATAAATCTTTCACCCCAACTTAACCATCGACAGAACACAACATAAACACCACAGTTAATCACATTTCAACAAGGAGACAAATTAATGACTAAGTACAGAACTTAGAAATGAAGTGCAGAACATAACCTACAATTACATTTTTAGGTTTCCAAATATAGACAAACTGAGAAATAAGCCCAGAATCTCAAGAACATAGACTAACTACAGGACATAGAAATCAAAATATTAAAGCATGCCCAGAATTCAGTTAAGCCAAACTCTAACTTCAATATAGCTCTACTCACATGTGTTGATTTTTAGCAAAACTTCATAGATCACTGACTTCAATCACCAACATCATATAAAACTACAGTTATAATTCCAGATTCAGAACTTACACTAGACTGGATACTTAAATCCAGGACCTCAACATGTATTAGAAAGCAAATTCAAAATTTAGGAACATAGACTGCATAGCAACTGTCCAGACTTAGAACCCACAGATACATGAACACATGTCTCGATTTCAAAATATAAGAAATTTCTGTAAAGACTTAGAACATAACCAAGCATTCAACACTCCTAAAGAAAATTTTAAAGGCAGAAACAAGCTTCACTAAACGTGAAATAGAAAATTTTAAGAAGAGGAGAAACTTATCTCCGAATTTGAAATTTTAGCCATTTGGGTATCCAGACCCATCAACGAACTGTCCTCCAAACCCTCCATAACCGAACCTAGCCACGGCTGTCCCACTAGACTATGGCAACCCTAACCCACACCGTTCCAGCTCCTAGCTCCACCCGTTTCCAGAACCAAAGACCATCCCTCGTAAGAGCATAACACAAATAGAAAAGTGTCAGGAACAGGGGAATCAAACTGAAAGATTGACCCCTCCCAAAAGCCCCTTTTTAATTTGAAAATTTATAACCAAGCCTATAGAACACCAACCTTAACAAGAATGTGGATATGATTAAAATTTTGTGCTAATAGTTAACAAAAGAAATTCAGTCACACTGAATGATTCTCGAAGAATCAAACGGGCCTCGATCAGATTCAAAATCTGGAATCTGCTACCACACCTCTTCGTTCAAAACTCAAGCAACTAGTGGGGTTCTAATCCAAGAACTCTTACTAAACACAAGATTCAAAAATCTAAAACATGCAATTGAGAAAAAGGAAAGGATTAGAGTTTACCTTAGAGCTGTCGATGGCAATCCACGAGGAAGCTCGGTCGAAAGCCTGACGCTGCTGCTCCGCTGCTGAGGTGGAAACTCGAGGCAGAACTACGGGCTGAAACCCCGGAGAAGTGCAGCCGCTGCGGGAGAAAAGCGGAGGAGGAGGGAGAATGCACTACTACCTCGCTAAGGAGACGGAGAAAGGGGCCAAGAGCAAGCTGAGAAAGAGAACGTCGCGGAACTCTTTGGAACGGCGATGTGAATGTAGAAACAGAGAGAGAGAGAAAGTGAGAGTAAGAATGAAATAGGGTTAGGATAGAGTTAGAGTAGAAATATCTAGAACCTGGGCCGGGTTAACGAGCTGAATATTAGTTATGTTGGGCCCCTGAAATAAAACGAGTTGGGCCAAAATAATTGGGCCTAGAAAAGGAACTATTGAAATATTGAGTGGGCTTAAGCTGGAATATTAATTGGGCCAAGTAAGTAGATGGTTGGGCCGAGAATTAACAAGATGATGGTCCAAATAACACTTTTAATTGGGCTTGACCTATTATTAAGAATGGGCTCACTCAATTAATTTAATGGGCTGAGAGCTATTTAAATCACTTGGATCAATTAATTAATACTAATGGATCAAGACTTGATCTATTTGGACTAAGTCCAAGAATGAAAAATTCAATAATTAAATTTAGATAATTTAATTTACTAATTAAGAATTTAATCATAAGAAATGATTAAATTATAAATCATGTTTAGAGTATGATAAATTGGATTTACCTAGTCTATTAGAAATTAATTATCTTGATTCAAAGACCAAGATATCAAGTTGAAATTCTTTTATTTACTCTTACCCAATAATTAATTACTTGGGTGTAGTAAAGTTCTCAACCATAACTTGATTTAGAAATCACCAAACGACACTTCTAGAACTTAACTCCGAAACTCAAACAATAGTCCAGTTAAAAGACCCGTGAATAATTCTCAAAAGAGCTAAGGATAATATTTCCTTACTCTTAAAAGTAATCAATATATTTGAGCAATGTATCTCACTCGAGATTTTCTAAAGGTTTTGACGAGAGGTTGTATCCGCATTTCAGAGTCAAAGCAAGTACCAAACGAGGCTATCCAAGTAGGCTTTCTATTACAAAGAAATTATGTTTGCTCGTATGCTATTATGTTGATATTTCAAAAAAGTTTTCAAACGAGAACTTATGTTTTAAAGTATTGTTTTGCCGAAATGATTTATGTTTTGTACGATGCCTATCTTGTATCATTTAATCGAATTCAGGTTCCAGTGGGTAAGCAACCCCACTCGAACTAGTGTACACAAAGGACTGTGAGTCGATGAAGGTGTTGACCAGTCAAGTGTCCGTAGAAGGTGGCCAACTTAGACAGCTGTCGAACTATAGGTTTCACAAAAAGGATTTAGTGAACGTAGGTGCTTTTAAAGATAAAATCCCTATGTTTCATTCTTTACGTCAATGATAATTATATATGTACGTATGCGATTTCGGCATGTGCCTACTGAGTACATTTGTACTCAGCCCTGCATGTATTTTTAAATGTGCAGGTTCAGACATGATGAATGGAGGTGCTATGACGGGCTTGTCAGTCTTTTGTGTGATTGAACTCTGGGGGGTTTACGTTTTTTCATACACGTGGACTTATGTAGATCATTTTTCCGCTGCAAGAAGTTTCATCATTTATTGTTTGACATAGGTGTCAATTCGGAGTTAAACTCTTTGTTATGAACTAAAACTCAGTTATCGAAATATCCTTTTGTCTCAGTTAAAGTCCACAGTTTCCTTTATATCCTTTATTTAATTATTTTATAGTCGCGTATCCTGTAATACCCCGAAATACTGTAGCCATAACTAAAATGTAATTAAACCTTAATTAAGGCTATGCATCCTTAAGAGAATATTTTTATGAGATTAAGAAGAGTTTGAAGAATCTATTATACGATTTAGAAGAAAGAATTACGAATATTTCGTTAAGAAAGAAATTGGAAGTTATTAATTCCATACTAGAGATTAAAGAGAGGGGTTAAGATAGAATAAATTCAGACGAAGCATACCCCTCAGAAGAGAAAATTTTTATCTATTAGATAATATAGAAAAATGGAATTAGAAATTCCATTAAGCTTGAAAACAGACAAAAGAAAGAATAAAAATTTATTATCGTAATTTCGGTAATAATTTAATTAGTTTTCGGCAAGAATTCAATTTGGGAATTCGACAGCCGTAGCAATATCTATAAATTTTGCCCGATTTTCTAAGGTATATAGAAGAGATTATTATAAGGATTTTGTTAGAAAATATTGTTTTGAGAAGGAATTTATTTAATTAAATTCATTCGGTAATTTAAAACTCGAATAAGTTATTCATACGAACTCGGAATCACGAACAGTCTGAACCAGTGAATTCCTTATGTCGAGATGAGTAATCCAGTATTAATATCTCGGAACCCAAAAATGGAGGTTCTAGAAGGTTCTAGAACCCCCTAGAGTGATGTAGAATTATGTATTTAATTATTTAATTAATAAAATATAATTACTTAATCTATAAGAAATGAGATATATATCATATTATCATCACCATCAACCTTATTCTTCCTCCCATGGTCGTGCACCCCCTCTCCCACCATAGCCAAAAAAATTTCTCCTTCCATAATTCAAGTTCTAAGCTAGGTTTTGATCTAGTTTTCAAGAAATAATCATCTTTAAGGTAATTAATCCTTCTCTTTACATCTTTAGTTTGTAGAAATTTAAGAAAGTTTATGTTATTATCCATGATATCTATAATTTATAAGATATGATGTTAATCCTCAAGTATGGTGTATGAAATGGATAGAATATCATGAATTAAGTGATGTTTTGGAAAGAATTGCATAAGATGAGGAATAATTGGATTTGTCCTAATTCTTTCCCATGAACCCTAATTTGATTATGTAGAATTTGATTGTTTTGAGCATAGATAAGTGCTATTAGATGTCAATAAACATGATTAGAATAAGAAATTAGATCAAAATCAAGTTTTCTATCCTAAGCACTAAGGACCGAAAATTCTACTTAAATTGTTCTATAAGATTTTGATTTTATTTATGTAATTGAGATCATATTTGAGTTCAATGGTATGAATAATACCTAGATTAATTTATTTGGAATTTTCCAAGCACTAGAAATGGATTTTCAAAATTTAATGGTTAATGAAGTTTCATAGTTTATATATATGTTGATATTGATTTGCTTAGATGATGATGTATTAGAGTTATTTAGATGGTAGTAAGCATGAATGAAGCAAGAGATTAAAGATATAATCATCACATCATTAAGATCTATAAAATGCTTGGAGAAGGGGATGATCCAAAGGTGTATATAGAGGAGTTATTTGTGTGATCTAAGATCATAATTGAGATGAGGGAAGAATATGAAGTATAATGTGAATTTGTTGGAATTAAAGAGCTAAGTATGTAAGAATTAGAAATTGTTAGTTAGTAGATAAAGAAACGCAATATTGAGATTTAAGTATGAGAAGCTAATTAGATTTGTATCATTATAGAAAAAGGGTCAGATGAGACCAAGAAGGAAATAAGAGCAGAAAGAAAAGAGAATCTAGAAGACAGGGATAATTGGTGGCTATGAGTAAATTAGTTCCTTAGCTCTAAGGAACATCCAGGTGGGCTTTCTAACCAAAGTTATGCATGAGCTAAAGATTTGTTTATGCTTTGATATGTTTTTATGTTTAAAGAAGTTGACTTGCCTATATTTTTGAGTGCATGATGCATGATGCATATTGCCTATCTACGAGAGAATTACGATATCGGCCCTATGCCGGACGAGCTGCCGGTAAGGGTTTGTGTACACATATGTGACCGTGAGCCGGTGAGTGGACTGGCCGGTCATAGTGTTTGAGAGGGAGGCCTACCTCTCAACACAAGAAGTGCGTAGATATGGTATTTCAGATTTCATAAGCAGCTGTGAGCGGGTAGCCTTCGGGACCGACACAGCAAGAGAAAAAGAATGCCAGCATAGCATGTTGCATACTGCATATTTTCAGATTTCAGATATTTGTTTACAGACACATTTTATACATATTCAGTTACATTATTTTCAGAAAAGAAAGATTTGGCAAGTCAATATTTTAGCTCTATGAGCAAGTTTTAAATGTTTTGGCATGTGTCCACTGAGTGCTTTATGTACTCACGCCCTGCATGTTTTCTTAACGTGCAGGTTGAGCTGGAGGTGGCGATGGATTTGAACACTGTGGTTATCTTTGTATATAAATTGTCAGTGAACCATAGATTGTCTTGTTGTTTGATGATGGATATTTTGTAAGTTGAGTTATGTGTCGTCATACATGTAGCTCAACTATTTCTTCCGTTGCAAATCTATGTTTTGATGTCATTTGAACGTTTGATACCTTCGTATCAGTTTAGCCCTTGATATCCATGGTAGCACTTTTCTTTATGAGTTATCATTTTTTATCTCTATCTTTTGGTTTCTTGAGTTGGTATTTAGATGTGTTGAAACTCCAAATTCAAAAATTGTGCAAACTTTGTTTTTGCTAGAAACAGGGCAGCTCGTTGAACCCACTTTTTCGTGAGTTTCATAAGTCCGAATTTTCTGAATTTGGTGTCATTTTAAAGATCTTTTCAATACCTTTCCAACGGTTCTTTCGGATCTAAATTCGGAGTCCGTATGAGAAAGTTATGAGCTTTCGAAGTCGATGTGTCGGCCCTGCCCTGTTTTTCGCGAGAATAAGTTCAAGTTTCTTTGCAACCAAACATAAATTACTAGAGTTGTTTCCAAGTTAGTTAAGTCATGGCTTAATTTCTTGACTAAGAGATGGTTAAGAAATTGGGCTGTGACATATCCCGACTTTGCCACTAAGGGCGAAGGACGGTTGTGACAGATCGTGTATGCCCACAATTTCAGATTCCGAGTAGACAGACCATCTGAGAAGATTGTGTGAAGTTATTTTTAGAGCAAAAGGATAATTTGAAAGTTTTTTTCAAAAGATGGGGCATGAGAAGAGTATCGATCACGAATGATTGTTGGACCGCAATGAATAACACAAACTTTATTTGTGTCACTGCTCATTGCATTGGTAAAGATTGGGTCTTGCACAAGAAGATCATCAGTTTCAACAAAATCGTAAGTCATAAGGGGATAGATATTGGTGAATCAATTTGGAGCTCTCTTAAGGATTGGGGATTGCAGAATTTACTTTGCTGCACCATGGATAATGCATCTGCAAATGATGGAGCAATTAAACATTTATCGTCTTATCTTGAGACAACAAGTGAAAATATTCTTGGAGGAAAATACATCCACATGCGCTGTGCAGCACACATAATTAATTTGGTGGTGGTTGATGGATTAGGGGAAATTGGCTTATCTGTCAGACGAGTTAGAGAAGCTGTCAAATGGATTAAGGCATCGCCTATGAGATTGAGTCGATTCCGAGATTGTGCTAAACTGTTGAATGTTGATTGCACAAAGTCTTTGAGTTTGGATGTACCGACTAGATGGAACTCGACATACATGATGTTAGAGTCAGCATTAACACATGAGGATGCATTTAGGGTGTTCAGGACCATGTACTCGACTTCTGGTTATGATGCAGACTTGATGCTTAAGAAGCTTAATGGTGAACCTTTGGGACCTCCAAGAAATGAAGATTTGAAAAAGTTCTACAAATTGACTCATCTTGTCTCTGGCACCTCATATGCCACATCACACTTATTTTTTGTAGAAATGTGTGATCCTTTTGACCATATTGCTAAGTTGGAGATTTTAGATGATGTGGAGGTAAGATCTATGGCAACCAAGATGAGGATGAAGATCGGGAAGTATTGGTTGGAGGATATAGAGTTGAACCCGAAAATGAATAAGATTCTTTACCTCGCAACTGTGTTAGATCCAAGACAAAAGATGGAGGTTGTGGAAAAATGTTTAAGCTCGATGTATTCCTCTAATCGTGCGAGTGAAATGGTAAGAGAGGTTAAAGACTCATTTAACGAGCTATATGAGCTTTATCTTACTAAAACAATGCCAACTGTTAATGCTCGGGTACATAAGTCAGCAACTGCAAATACATCACGTCGCGGTAGAGGATCTCTATCCAAATATGTTGGTAAGCGATCTGGAGGAGCTGAAAAGTCGGACCTCACATTATACTTATCAAAAGAGTTGGAGAATGATGATGACGACTTTGATATCTTACTTTGGTGGTCCAAAAATGTCGTACGTTGTCCAGTTCTATCTGAGATGGCAAAAGATATTTTGGCTATTCTAATATCTAGTGTTGCTTTTGAGTCTGCCTTTAGCACGGGAGGTCGTGTTGTTGACTCGTATAGAAGCTCATTGACTCCCAAGATGGTTGAGGCTTTGATTTGTGCTGAAGATTGGTTGAAGTCGAGTACAAGTGACAAAAATGATGAAGGTGTATCTGAAGAGCAACTAGAAAAGGAGTTTGAGTATGGTGAGTATTAATCATTTGAGTTTACTTTTTGTTTGTTTATTTTTTATTTTATTTACTAACTATATTTTCTTTATTTTTATAGTGCTAAAATCTTTTGCACATGGTGGAGCAACTAATAGACCAACTGATACAACTCATAGTGAAAGTGGACAGACTCAGATTGCTTGATGTGAAGATTATTAGATTATGATTCTGAACTATTGTACTCTGCATTTATTATGGACAATGACACTATCAAAACTGAAGACTTTTTCTTTGATATTTATTATTTTAATTAAATATGTTTTTTTTATTCGATTCATTAAGTTAAAAACAGGTTTAATTATGCATAGAAATAGGGGAGTTATTTTAAAAAAAAATTTAAAAATTATAATATTTTCTTTTCTAAATATTTGAATAACTAACTCCTCTATTTGGATGATATTATATATTTAGAAAACTCGTTTATAGTTGTATCATGTATTATCAAATTTTAAATAAGTTGTAGAAAATATTAATTAATTTAAGTAGTGAAAAGACAATAATTTAATTTAGACACTATTGAAATACAATCATATGAACCATTTGAAATATTTAACCTCATAAAATTAAAAATTTGGATAAAACTTCCTATTTAGATGATATTTATATATTTAGAAAAATCGTTTATACTTGTATTGTATGATCAAATATTAAATAAGTTGTAGAATAATATTAATTAATTCAATTAGTGAAAATAATAATAATTTAATTTGGGCATTATTAAACTATAATTGAATTGTAAATTATCCTGATCATGTATTCATGTTTAACTAACATTTGTACTCTTAAAACTATATATAAGTAGTTTATACATGAATCATTGAATATATTATATAAAAATATGAATTCTATAAAATATTCCAACTCATAAAATTAAATATTTGAATAACTTACTCCATATTTAATTTAGATGATATTTATATATTTAGAAAACTTGTTTATACTTGTATTGTATGAGTGAAGTTTAAATAAATTGTAGAAAAATATTAATTAATTCAAGTAGTGAAAAGACAATAATTTAATTTGGACATTATTAAATTTCTCATAAAATTAATTAATAAAGGTATTAAATGTATACACCCGAAAACCCGAAAATACCCGAACACCCGAAAATTTAAAAGTCCCTCAATTTTTTGGGTAATTCGAGTACCCGAAAACCCGACACGAAATATCCGAGTCGGGTTCGGGTAACCGACATGAAATCTCAGGTTCGGGATCGGGTAGTCAAATTTTGATGATTTCGGGGTCGGGTAACCAAAAATTTCGGGTAGGGTACCCGACCCGACCCGAATAGACACCCTTACGTGAACGTATGGTTACAGCCCAAACCACGTAAAAATCATTTGTATTCAGACTTGCTTATTATTACATTTGATTTTACCATTATTGCATATCATTTCTCTAATCAACTTGCTTAATACTACTTTGACTTAAGAAAACGTTTTTTCACTAAATAGTTAACGAACCACCAACTTCCACACACAATCTTATTGACTTGATTAATCACTCTATGCAAGGTCTTACTAGAGTTATCGTAAGTCTTCTTTATTAAGTGTATGTAAACATTGTGTTATTATACATTAAGTAAACTTGAAAAGTTTTGAATTGGTTTATTCCCCTCCCTCCCCCCCCATACACCAATCGAGCTCTCCTGGGAGCAACAAGTCTATTCTTTGAGCCTCTAACTGTAGCAACCTTTTCAGTGTGTTGGGAACCCTATGAATTTATTAAGTTTTGATGATGATTATCTAAGCAACACTTAGAATATTTATTAGTTTTGAAAATCAGATTATCAATATCATCTGTTAAAGGAAGTTTGATCTGTAAAAGAACAGGTTAAGTTAAAATCAACCTGTACTTGTTTTATAAGCTAACTTGGACATATTGGTAATTAAGATTACAGGTGTATGTTTTATTTTGGCAGCTCGCTTATCTGTAAAGGAGCAGATCGATTTATAACGATTTGTCCTATTTGCCGTAAGCTGTGATTCATTCTTTAGATCACATGTACATGGTTTTAGAATTGGCATTTTATGAGTTTATTTTTTTAGTAGTTCTATGTTTTAAAAAGGAAGTTTGAAGTTTCAAACTAACTTATAGAACAACTTGACTGATTTGTAAAGAGCATGCCGATCTCATCGACCAGTCCTATATAATAAAGCTGGATTTTTATGGAGATCGACTCAGAAAGAAAGATGAATGATTAGAGCATCAACATGATCCTAAACAGGCTAGCTCTTGAAGAATATATTGATGACCAGGTCGATGGAGTCGAGCTGCTATTTTTGTAACAGCAAGCTGGGTCCTACAATAGTTAAGGTGGACTACTGACATACTTACTTTTTCATAAGTCAACTTTCCTCTAATACGCCACGTCATTCAAATCAGATATTTTAAGGAGAGAAGTACAATAATATCAATTAATTTGTATGAAAAATCATTCTATTCATGGCAATCATTGGAAAATCGTGAGAAATGACGAAAAAGAAGCATTTCAGGCGGCGCACAAATCATCACCTTACCGCTCATTTAATGTAGATAACTTCATACTCCATCTCTCAAACGGCTAGTTCTAGGTTTTGGAGCTATAAATAAATTGTTTTTTCTTCAGAATATGTACGATATATCAACCATTAACGAAGTCAAATCTCTGCTCAAATATCTTCAAGTTCTCAACATTCAAAGCATTCTCAAGCTCAAAGATTTCTCTAAGTGTTTAACTTCTTGAAGATAGTATTCTGGAACTTCAAATGACATTTCAAATTGACAAGAGTGTTCAAATTTGTAGCCATCTTCCTCATTTATAGTTTTCAGTCGTTGAAGAATTTATTTGTAAGTTGTAAACGGATCATGATCCTTAACTCGTGCATGATGAATATTTCTAGTTTTAATTATTTTTTATGGCTCGTTCTTGATGAGTATAAACAAGAGAGGTTTATAGTGGATTTCCAATCAAGTAAGATCGGACGTGGACGTAGGGAAAAAGCCCGAACCACGTAAAAATCAATGTTTTCTTACTTTCTTATCTTTGCTTTCGATTTTTTTTCGTATATTGCATATCATATCTTTAATCCACTTGCTTAATAAATTTTTGGCTAAGAAAACTATAGGAATCACTTTTAAATAAATATATTTTTTATTTATATATAGTGGTCAATGAAGTTTTGACCAAGTTTTAAGTGACGTGGCATTTAATTTTTTTGAAAATTAAATGACCCAGGGTAGATCTACATTTCGAGTAGATGATCGTGACATATTTATTTTCTCCAAATCGATTCCCGATGAGTGAGAAATAAAGGTTTAAAGTGAATCACTTAAAGTATGGAGTTATGTGTTTCAGACTAAGTATAGAGAGAAACTCTTGTCCCACATTGGTTATAAAACCAACATTCATCATGTATATATGGATGTTAAGAAACCTTATGGTTTGACTAGTTGGGCTGAAAAACAGTATTGCGTGCGACAGCCCAATGGCTCAGGGCTTGTTTTTGCAGATGGTCTGGTCGCTTGATAGTGACCTGGTGGCTAGGTGGCCTGCTGGTGGCCTGGCCAGGCCTTGCTTGGGCTGATAGCTCCCTGCTGGCCTGCTGGCCTGCTGGTCTTGCCTAACCTGGCCTGAGCAGGTTTGCTACTAACTGATATGCTGGCCTGTGCCATAGCCTACCCCAGACAGCCTGACAGCCTGTGCCACGACCTGTGCCACAGCCTGTCCCAGATGGGCTGCCCAACGACCTGTCCTAACAACATGTAACAATGGTCTGTCCAGCTTGACTTTTTGGAGCTAGCTTGGACGTTTTGATATCGACCTATGAGATCGATCTTGTGATCAATCTATGATATCAAGCTCCTTATCAACATGCTTATGATGAATGTGGACACATTTATGTCCAGATTAGGTGGAATAATTATAATTAATTACCACTAAGAATCAATAGCCATGAATAAACATTAACTACAATAAATTCTTGCAACTCCTTTTGAGTGGATTTGACCTATATATAGGTCTTGCTCATGTATTACATTGATGCGTATAACGTACAAGCCTTCACAAAATTATAATCATTTTGCTGCATTCTTCTTCTTCTTCAAGCATTCTAGAAAAAGATTTATTCTCAACCTTTTCCAGTTTGCCAGAGCTCGTTGGTTCACGGGGCTGGCACCATCGAGATGTCTCCATTTTATCTTGATGAATTTCCTCTTGTGGAAAGAGGATTCCTCGACTCGACATTCAACATATTTTATTATTGTTTATTTTTAGTAATACATTAGCAAGTTCTAAGTTGTAATCTACAACTCTTTTCCCAAATATTATTTCCCTTTATTTTCCAACAATCGTAAGACGAAATATATATTTATTTGGGAGGAGATTTTTTTCGTTATTTTTGTAATAGAGGATTAGTAGATACTCTATAATTTTGTAATAGACTTCAGAAACTTCAACTTAACATTTGGAGATGGCTTCTTCTGCATCAATTTACTCCAACATCGCCGCTGCCTTCATGTCTGTCGTCGTTGCCGCTGCCTCCGCCACCACTGATGCTGATGCCGAAGGGTCGTCAATGAGCTCAATGAATGTCGACACCATTGGTTCCACTTTTAGTGATTCTGGTGGATCCATCTTTGGATCCGGGGTTGGAGCCCCCGGGCCCAACACGTCGGGTTCTCTCTCTTGGGAGCCAATTCGGCACCGAGGATGATGTCTCCTGTCGAGAAGCCGCCGAAATTCAGCGGGGCTGAATTCAAATGTTGGCAACATAAAATGTTGTTCTATTTGACAACATTGGACTTTGTCGGGTTCCTCATAGAGGACGAGCCACCAACAACAAGTGCCGAGGAGACGAACTTCACTGTTCGGGCTGCCTACGACAATTGGCACACTGGAGATGACCTTTGTAAAAACTTTATTCTATATAGCTTAGATGATAGTTTGTACAATGTGTATTTTGTAGTAAAGACCTCCAAAGAAATGTAGGAGGCATTAGAAAAGAAGTACCATAGTGATGATGTGGGTACTAAGAAGTTTGTTGTTGCTAAGTTCTTAGACTAAAACATGGTAGACTCTAGACCCCTCATGGATCATGTGCAAGAGTTTCAACTCATTGTGCACGACATCCACGTCGAGGGAATGATTCTACCGAATGCGTTCACGGTGATGATCGTGATTGAGAAGCAATCTCTTAGTTGGAAGGAATTCAAGAGTTATCTCAAACACAAGTGAAATGAGATGACTCTTGAAGAGCTTCAAGAAGCGTGCTTGCCCTAATGACAAGAGCAAAGGGAAGCAAAGGCCGACTCGCAAGTTCGACCACAATTGCTTCAACTGTGGTAGACCAGGCCACACGTCAACGGATTGTCATGAGCCAAAGGACTATAAGAAAAAGAAGCACGCTGCCCATGTTGCCGAGAAGGAGTACGGTGAATGGAATGAAGGCAATCTTGTCGCCGTACTCACCGAGGAGGTCAACTTTGTAGATAACCAAGGTGGATGTACATTGATACCAGTGCAACCGCTCATGTGGGCGCCGACAAGACTAAATTCATCACTTACAAGGCTGTTGAGGGAAGGAAGCTCAACATGGGAAACCAAGCCTCGTCCGAGGTGGCCGGAGTTGGGGATGTGGTCCTCAAGATGATGTCTGGCATCCCAATTACCTTGAAGGATGTTCTGCATGTCTCAGACATCCGCAAGAATTTAGTCTTGAGTTCAATACTAGTCAATAAGGAATTTATATTAGTTTTTGAATATGATAAATTTGTATTGACCAAGTTTGGAAAATTCCTTAGTAATGGTTATCATACCAGAGGACTTTTCAAACTCAATGTAATGGCCTTGCGCCGCAAAAGCTTGAATGATGATGAAAAAGTTTCTACTTCCTCTTACTTGATTGAGTTCTCCGATTTGTGGCATTGTAGATTAGGACATGTAAATCTAAATGCTATAAAAATATTAGTAAATTTTGATTTACTAAAGTTAAGTAAAGTCAATACTCAAAACAAATGTGAAATTTGTGTGGATGCGAAAATGACTAAATGCAAACAAGAGGTGGAAAGAAATATTTTATTACCTTCATAGATTATTGCACAAAGTATTGTTATCTTTATCTTCTAAGAAGTAAAGATAAGACTATTGAAGCTTTTAAGAACATCAAAACTGAAGCCGAAAATCAATCAAGCTGTTGAATTAAGATGGTTCGAAGTGATAGAGGGGGAGAATATGTAGCTTCGTTTGAGGAATTATGCAACGAAAGTGGTATAATTCGCCAAAATAAATCACCTTATTCTCCTCAATCTAATGGTATTGTTGAACGCAAAAATCGAACACTTAAGGAGATGATGAACGCTATATTGATTAGTTCAGGGTTGCCCCAGAACATGTGGGGGGAAGCTGTTTTAACATCCAACTATATACTGAACAAGATTCCACTTAAAGGTAAGAATGTTACTCCTTATGAGATGTGGAATAGAAGAAAGTCACCATGGAATCTGAATAAAGAGATGGGTATGATTTTTTCGATACCTATTCACCAGTAACGAGGATTACTTCTATTAGAGTACTTCTCGCGATTGCTGCTCTGCAAAATCTCGAGATTCACCAAATGAATGTTAAAATTACGTTCTTGAATGGTGATCTTGAGGAAGAAATCTATATGGAACAACCTGAAAGGTTTGTAGTACCTGACTAAGAAAGGAAGGTATGCAAACTAGTGAAGTCTCTATATGGATTGAAACAAGCGCTGTTACAATGGCACTTGAAATTTGACGATATGATGTTGTCAAATGGTTTCAAAATAAATGAGTGTGACAAATGTGTTTACATTAAGAGCACTAACAATGAATATGTTATAGTGTGTCATTTTAGAAATCACAATTGACAGGAGATAAAGAAGTGGATAAACCACTTTTGTGGAAGCATGCACGAATGGACAAAAATGAGAATTTTGATGGTGAATTGTTGAAACAAAAGATTATGAAGATTGTAAGAAATTATACTTTCTTTATATTATTTTTAACATAATTAGTTAATTTGTATTATAAATGTGATATAATATACATGTATTACTACTTGCTTGTTTTGCATCGTAGGATGAGTACGTACAATAAAAAGAGGACGGTGTGTTTTTGAAAAGTTATCCAAGTGATGATATTCTAACACGAGCACTTGAGACTCCTGAGCATTCTGGTCATGTGATGGGTGTTGAAGGTCATGTTACTCCAACTGTTTATTTTAATCTTAATAAGAGAATGGGAACGACCGTAAATATAATTGAAGAAATGAAAGAAGAGTTTGGAAAACAAATATTTGAGATGAATGCAAAAATTATAGAACTCCAACAACAAATGATGGGGAAGGTTATTGAAGAGCACAGAAGTTGTTTGATCAACAATGAGAACAACAAAATAGTTGACAATGATGATGTAGTTCGTGACGGGGGTTCACCATCTCTCAAAGTACAGAAAACTAAGGTACATGATCTTAAATACTAAATTTCTTCATCTAGTATTAACTAACTATATAAAATATTATTTATGTTAGTCAAAAACGCTACAAAGTGGATCAATTAAGCTGAAGTCTAAGGATATACCTAAGCCACTGAAGAGATTGTACATGTATGCCAAACTAGCACTTATTGATGGACTCACTATTAGAGTGGAAATGGATAATAATGTTTTCGGTCATGATCAAACCATTTATATCGCATTTGAAGATATTTACCACATGTGCAAGTTGGATGCTATCGCGGCATCTATACTAATTTATTTATTTTTCAATTTTTGAGTACTTGTAGGTATTTGTATAAGGAGTGTAAGAATATAAATATGTGTGATAGATTTATGTTTATCAATCCATATTCCGTATCAAATAATCCAAATGTTGATATATCAGAAAAGGCGAAAATTGTAAGTCAAAGATTGATTAGTACGGTACATAATCAAATTGTTCTGATGTCGTGCAATGTAGGGTAAGTGTCTACCGTTGATATTTTTGTTAATAAATGAGCTATGTACTTTCCCTATGATTAACTGTGTCTATTTTTTTAGTTACCATTGGATTCTTATGGTGATTGATCCACATGATGAGATTGTTTATGTATTGGATCCAATGCGTCATAACATTCATTTTGACAACTGGAAGAGCATAATGGCAACGTAAGTTATTTGCTTGTTAATATTATACTTATATTACTTCTGTTTCAACTTTGAATCTTTTATTTTGAAGAGCAATCAAAATGTTCAATATGAATAGTGGAATAAGGGGGAGACAAAGTCCTTCTTGGGAAATGATTAAGGTATTAAAGTTTTATACTACTTGTTAATTTCAATAATTAACGTTATGTTAGTAACTTTATATAAATTTCAATAGTGTCAATAACAGCCTGACGGAAAGCAATGTGGATACTATGTGTTGAGAACCCACAATATTTGGTTTTGATGATGTTCTTTCGAAAACACACTTGGATTTTACTCTGTCTTGTTAGATCTCAATCAGTTCTACATGTACCAGAACACTAAAATATAAAGTGTATCTGATAGAAAACAGATCTTAGTCCAGGTTAGACAAATGACTTAACATGTAAAGGATTTCATCCTATAGAAGTCACTCTATTTTTCATTAGTTCCTAGACCAGATCGACAGCAGATTGAAGCAAACAGAAGACCCATCAGAATGGTCACTCGATCATTTATTACCAGAACACTTAGAAGAGTCAACCATGCTTTGGAGCATACCTTCTGAAGGACTAGATCGACCCCTGACTAGATAGATATCAATCTAGTGTGACTAGATCGATGTTCAAGATCGAACCAGATGATATCAGTTCAACTATAAGTTAATTGGCAATCATATGCTTTGACCATTTTTACTGATGAACAGTCCCACAGTCATTGCCACATCATTTTGTGCTACCAAAGATGGAAGGAGAATCAATCAACACGCGTAGAAGGAAAGTAGTACCTGTCAACGATCTGCTTTCCATTTTTATTTGAAGATTCAATCAACCTTTCCAAAGCAAGAGGAGATAATTTAGGGATTCACAGCCCTTTTATTTGAAGATTCAATCAACCTTTCCAACGATCTGCTTTCCATTTTTAATCATTAAGATATCAATCTTAATGATTAATCAGATTGTTAAAGCAGGTTGATTGAGATGCGGTCTATATGGAAGTGTAAGGAGTTAGAATAAATAAACAACTGAAAATAAATATGCAGAAGGTTAAATGACACAGTGGTTTAACGTGGTTCGGGAAATCCCTACGTCCACGATCTGATCAAAACTAGACCAGATTATCCACTACTTGGATACTCTTCTTCTTTATACTTGTGGAGAATGAGTCACAAGTCTTAAACACAATCTGGTTAAGACTTATGCACAAATGAGGGTCGTGTCCCTTTACAACAAATTACCTCTACGTTACCACTAGAAAACTACTAGCTAGCAGGGTGATCTCCTTTCTCTCGATAAGACAGACTTGAATCGAGGTTGGGTTGATGTGATTTGAAATCATGAACAGTTTGAAGTCTTGAGTCTGATGTTGAGATTGATTGCTTGAGAGTGTTTGATCAATGTAGCATCTATGATCTCCAGACTTTGAACTCCAAATATATATAGGCTTTGAATTTGAAATTCTAGCCGTTGTTGATTGGAGTGGGATTGATTTTAGATTGCCAATCAATGATGTTCATCATATCTGTTCTTGCCTTGTAGAAACGTTGACTCAATCCTCTAAGTATGGAAAGCAGATCGCTAACGGTTACTTTCCTTCTTCGTGTCAATCAAGGATTCTTCTTCCAAACCCTATTGGATGGACTTCAATATTGACGTGGCAGGTGGATATGATGTATAGAGTGATGTCATCTGGTGGTTTGATGACTCTATCGATGTGGTGCTTCGATGTGATCATCGATCTGGTCGGTGATCTGGTCGGTGAGTGTCATAGCAGATCGATTTCTTCCCTTTGAAAAATATGTCTTGGTCTTCATCCTGGACAACTATAGAAATGACTTCTATAGGAATAACTCCTTTACATGCTAAGTCATCTCCTAACCTGTTCTCTATCAGAATTCACTGTATGCGTAGTGATCTGTTAACATGTAGAACAGTTTAACTCTAATTAAAGTTGTAAAGACTAAGTGTGTTTCGAGAGATCATCATCAAAACAAAGATACTTCGGGGTTCCCAACAATTTCACCCTTTTTGATGATGTCGAAACCACACTTTACAAAATCATCATATTTAAGAATTAAGAGTGATCTGGTTTAAAATCCAGATAGTTAATGTTTTCGTTATTAGATTATAACGATTAATAGCAGTTGTATGTGTTCTGGACAATAAGATTTTGTCATCAGAAACCCAAAGAATGTTCATAGATATAGAGCAAAAGGGTTACAGATTCCAAAAAATAAGAATTACAGATAGTAAAGGATGTCAAAATATGTATCTATCTGCTCTTCCTCTTTTCTTCTTGTTGCCTTTTCATTTTTGCTCTAGTGTCATCAGAAATCAGCTGGACACTTTCGTACACTCCCTCTCTGACCCTGATGTAGTCTGGGTCTTCGGCATCGATCTTGTACCCCCTGTTTTCAGCAAGTTGATTAATGAAGTTCAGCAGGTAGGTCTTGTCAGGGAGTTTAGTGCCAGGGATGTCTGGACGTTCTCTGTATTCACGTTCTGGTGCAGTTATAGTGATTTGAGCTTCTGCAGCAGCTGCTCTAATGGCCTGGACCAGAACCTTAGCATCATTCATATCCAAGTAGAGATTGAAGGCTTCATTGGCAGTGCCTTCGCAGTAAGCTGGTTCTTTGATGAACACTACTACAAAAACGCTAATAGACAAGGGTTTTTAACCCTTGTCGTAGCTTGTCCTCGACCCTTGTCGAAAGTGGTGTTGTCGTATATTCTCGCTCATAGACAACGGTAATATAACCGTTGTCGTAAATATTTACAACAACGGCTAAGACAAGGGTTTCTGGAACCGTCGTTGTATTTAAAAAAATTCCGCCCATAACAACAGTTTATAAAACCGTTGTCGTTGAGTTATAAGACAACATTATATTTTTGTACCTATTGCTAAAACTAATAAAATAAATATTAAATTGAAATGAAAACATCAAATACGTAAATATTTAAAATTAAATTACTAATATAAATAATTTAACATAAAAGCATATTGCAATATTCAAGTTTAATCCTAAAAATACCATAGCAAGCTCAAATATAATACTTCAAGTTTGATAACTACATGGTCCCAAACATAAATAAACCTAAAATTACCAAAAGCTACAATCCAATATACTCATGAACCAATTCAGCCCACTCCTTGCGCACTTCATCAATTTCCACAATCGAGTAATTTCCCTTTTCTTCAATAAACTGTGAAGTTAAAAATATATATTAGATAATCTTTAAAATATACTACTACATAATATTTTGGAACGTACTAAGACAAAGCTTATTAATACATGATGTTGATCAAAGTTAGAATACAATCATAAGGACCACAATGCGTATGCAGCAATGCATGTTTTTCTCTACACTACTGTTCATACTTTAATTACATTACGTACATAGATTCATATAGCTAAGCTAGGGATATATATGATATATACATACATATACTGGCAGTGATACAATTCCGTTGGTCCCATTCTTGGTCCCGCCACAGTCGAACTGATCATGACATTAATTTTAAAGAAAACTATTACTTACCAATGATTGTAGCGAACTGATCATCACAGTCGAATCAAACTGAACTATTTCTCTCATGTATTTCATCACGTAGTAACCACACTGTAAACTGTCTGGTTGTTTAGGAGCCTACATTAAAATCGGGTAGTTAATAATTTTTAACTCTTTATCCACACTTGTTACTTATTTCAAACATACCTTAATTATTTTCCAGGTAAGTGTCTTTTTCCCTTTCCTTTGCGTCTTCGCATTGAACATCTTGAAGGCCCTTCAGATATGATCATTGATCGGCTTAATGTTAGTTTTTTTGAGGGATAATGTTAGCTCAGAAACTGAATAAAATCAAGGAAAGAAAGAAGGGAAAATGATACTTCAACTTAAAAAAAAAGACCACAGTAAAGATAACAAAAAATCACATCTACTAATTACTTAGAAATCCGAAAGCATATTTTCCCAAGTTGCAAAATATTCACAGAAACAGTTCAGTGAAAGAGATGCATTAACAAATAATATATGGCAACTATAGATTGTAAGTTTAGTCTCTACTTATTTATGGAAAGCCCAGCCATGTTCCAGGTACTGTAAGTAGGAGGCAAAGAAACCAGAAGCAACAATATATGATGGTTGAAAACTTACAAGTGAACCACTTGTTGCCAAGTATTATCTGAAATGCGAGAGTAAAGGGGATCCAACAAACCAATCTCCTCCTTGTTAGGATCGATAACCGTAAGAATCCAGTGCTCACTGCATATACATACAAGATTAGATTCAGGTACTTCTCAAGTTCAATTCAATAATAGTATTCAATGATGGCAAATTTCATACCCCACGTTACATGGAACCAACACAATTTGATTTGGCAATGTACCATCAAGCCCTATTGCGAATATCCACACTAACGCAGCATTACCTCAGTTAATAACTCAGTAACGAATATCTAGTGTGGATAACTGAGGTATCTAGTGTGGATAACTGAGGTATTGATAACGAATATCTAGTCGAATTAAAAATGCACAGCATTTGAGTCGAGGTTTGCTAAGTAGCATTGAGATTGCTAAATGTTGTGCATTTTTCACACTAGTCGAATATCCACACTAATGAATATCCAATAACGAATATCTACATTTTGCAGAGAGGGGGTCCTCCGTGTATCGTACCCGAGAGAACTTGTGGGAGTGCGGCCTGCCTCAGTCGAAAAGGGCCTGCACTACCATTGTTGACGAGAGGTTAAATGAATTGATTAGTACTACTCATACCAACATGGTGCATCATCTTTTCAGGTGACCCCTTAGTAGAAACTCCAAGGTTAAGCGTGCTTGGCTTGGAGCAATACTATGATGGTGACCTACTGGGAAGTGTCCTGGGTCAGCCTGTCAGTGAGGACAAAGCAAGCTGGGAAAAAAATTGTTCGTGTGTGGGGCCAGTACGTCAATGTTCAACACGTTGTAGGTTGTGTTGCTTGTTGTATTCCCCTTGCTCACGCGGATGGTGGCTTCGTTTCCACCTTTCTCTCCTTGCCATGTAAGGTAAAAGGTTGCCACTTCATTTGGCAGAAATTGGAGATGGTGTGTGGTGATGATATTATGAAATCCTACAACAAAGTTACACAACATAAATGAACACTATTCTTCCATCAATGAAGTATGAGCGCTCAGTAGCAGTTTACGCAATACAGAATATCAAGTTTCACTGTTCAGTGTTTGTTCACGAATATATGCTTAGGGATAAACTGGTTTTTCAAGACAGGCAGTTCACATAAGATAACAGCAGTTCACATGAAACAGTTAGATAACGATATAGAGTCTTAAAACATGAATAACAAAGAGGAACCTTTGCACCGCTTAACAAGGGCGAAAGCCTTATCTAGTTTATGGAAATCATGGGTGTCAAGGACGGCATATTGATCTTGAGTAATATATTGGTTCAGAAATTTCACTTGCTCGAGAAACAGAGTTGATTTGGGAGCCATTTTTGAGGGATTTTTGAAAGGTTTGAGGGATGTAGAAGTGGCCAGAAATTTGCTAAGTGCTTGTCGAAGAAGAAAAGTGAAGGTAGTAGACAGACAATTTAACACATATATATAGATAAAGATTCACCGTGTAGATAACGCGAAATAGAATTAAGGGTTTAGATTTAATCCTCCCTTTTTAGTTTTTCTCGCTTTTTTGAATTATAGGCTTGCAGTTTATTACCGCCTTTATTCAGCGTCAGATACACGCGCTTTTGATCCTAGGGTTGCAGTGCAACGCGTGTTGGTTTTAGCCATCAAGTTGCTTCCTTTTTTCTTGATTTGGTAAATATCTTCAAGATCACAGTTCCCAAACACAGTGCTAATCATCACAAAAATAAGATATTTGGTATATTATGTCAGAATTTAGACATATAGGCTATGATTAGAAACTGAGATAATCGCCGTAATTAGATTTATTTTGTTGACATTCCCCCTTGACTAAGTAACGAGATAATTAATTTATTTTGAAATTAGTTTCCACGTGGCTTCTAGTCATTTGTTGTAGTCAATATCCTTCTTAGCAATCTGTTGTCATCACTATCAATCTGTTTATGCCACATTCTATTTTTGACATCGATCTTTGTGTGATGAGCTGTTAAAACGATCTGTTCTTCTTCAATTTTTGATGATCTGGTACTAATTCCCTATTGGAATTTTATGATTTGTATCTTGATGATCTGGTACTAATTCCCTGTTGGAATTTTATGATCTGTATCTTGATGATCTGGTACTAATTCCTTGTTGGAATTTTATGATCTGTATATATTTTTCATCAATCTGTACTATATCAATCTGGTCCTCTCTTCAAGATTTCATAATCCTAATTTGCCACAAAGTATCTTGAATCTTTCTTCTAGTAATGCTTTAGTAAGAATGTCTGCTCTCTGTATTTCAATGTGTATTTTCTCGATCTGTACATGTTTTCTTTCAATATGATCCCGTATAAAATGATGTCTCACATCTACATGTTTGCATCTAGTATGCAAGATAGGATTCTGTGTGATTGCTATAGCACTTGAGCTATCACAGAAAATGGGTATCTCTTTGACATCAATCTCATAGTCCTTGAGTTGTTGTTTTAACCAGAGTATTTTAGCGCAACAACTCCCAGCTGCCATATATTCAGCTTCTGTGGTTGATGTGGCAACAAATGTCAATTTCTTTGAGAACCAAGAGATCAGTTTATTTCCTAAAAACTGACATGTTCCAGATGTTGACTTTATGTCCCACTTGCATCCAGCATAATCTGAATCTGTGTATCTAGTGAGCTCAAAGTTGTCTTCACAGGGATACCATAATCCAATGTGAGTTGTTCCCTTAAGATATCTTAATATCTTCTTAGCTGCTTCCATGTGAGACTCTTTGGGGTTCGCTTGATATCTTGCACATACTCCTACTGCAAATGTAATGTCAGGTCGACTGGCAGTCAGATAGAGTAGTGATCCTATGATCCCTCTATATTGAGTAATATTTGCTGGTTTTCCCTCTGGATCAGGATCAATTTTTCCATTGGTCTGCATTGGAATTTTAACAGGTTTACTCTCTTTTATTCCAAACTTAGTCAGCAGATCTTGAATATACTTTGCTTGATTAATAAAGACGCCATCTGGTAACTGCTTGACCTGTAAACCTAGAAAGAAACTCATTTCGCCCATCATGGACATTTGATACTTATTTTTAATAAGTTCAGCAAATTTATCACATAGATAAGTAGATTGGGATTCAAATATGATATCATCTACATAGATCTGTACTAAAAGGATATTCTCTTTAACTTTGATGATGAACAATGTCTTGTCAACTGATCCTCTTCTGAATCCAGATTCTAGTAGAAATGTGGACAACGTCTCATACCAAGCTCAAGGAGCTTGTTTTAAACTGTAGACTGCTTTTGTTAGTCTGTATACTTTCTGGTTTGGATCTGCTTCCTCGAATCCAGGTGGCTGCTCCACATATACTTCTTCTTCAAGGATACCATTTAAAAAAGCACTTTTGACATCTATCTGGTATACCTTGAACCTTTTGTGTGCAGCATATGCTAAGAACAACCTTATTGCCTCGAGTCTGGCTACGGGTGCAAATGTTTCATCAAAATCAATGCCTTGTTTTTGATTATAGCCTTTAGCTACTAATCAGGCTTTGTTTCTGACTACTTCCCCATTCTCATCTCGTTTATTTTTGAACACCCATTTTACACCTATTACTCCTTGGTGTTTGAGTCTGTCCACGAGATACCAAACCTCATTTCTTTTGAACTCATTAAGTTCTTCTTGCATTGCTGTTATCCAATCTGTATCTTGTAGTGCTTCATGAGCATCAGATGGTTCAATGCGAGATAGATAGCTGCTTAACAAGGCACTTTCTCCATGCATTCTTCTTGTTTTCACACGATCTGATGGGTTCCCAACAATCTGTTCTGGTAGATGATCTTCTATGTATCTCCTTCTCCTGGTCATCTCTTCATCAGTTAACTCAGGATCAGGATGATCTGTTGGTTCCTCAAATTCAAGGTGTGTTGTTGATGAAGCTTGAATGGATTGTCATCTGCTTCTATTTCTGGATTGGGATTTTCAGGTTGATCATCATCTGCAATGACTGTTTCATTGTTTTCAGATGGTGATCTGTTTTCATCCAGTTCATGTTGAATTATTCCCCCTTGTTGTATGATTTCATCAACAATAGGTGGAGTAATGAATTCTTCATCATCACTTTTTGAGTTCCAGATTAGAATATCTTCTAGTAACATCTCATTCATCTTTCTTGTAGTCATCTGGTTTTCTGTCTGTTTGTCATCTGTTGACCTGTACTCAACAATAGACTCATCAAAAACAACATGAGGTGTTACCTCCACAATATGAGAGTTCTTATTGTAGACTCGATAGGCTTTACTGACATATGAATATCCTAAAAATATTCCAGGATCAGTTTTACTATCAAAAGTCTTCAATTGAGATTTCCCATTATTATGTATGTAACACAAACAGCCGAAAGTACGAAAGTAAGAGATCTTAGGCCTTCTATTGTTCCAGATCTCATATGGTGTCTTTCCATGTCTGAGTGTAATTGTTGATCTCTTCTGAGTGTAGCAGGCTGTGTAAATAGCTTCTGCCCAAAATTTCTTGGGTAGATTGGTAGCATTAAGCATAGTACGTGCTGCTTCTTTTAGTGATCTGTTTCGCCTTTCAACAACTCCATTATGTTGAGGTGTTCTAGCAGCTGAAGTTTGATGAGTGATTCCCATCTTATTGCAGTATGCTTCAATCATCTGGTTGAGAAATTCTGTTCCTCGATCTGTTCTGATGGTAGTTATATTCACCTCATTGTCTTTGGTGATCTTGTGTAGAAAATCGGGTAGTTTGACTAGTGTCTCTTTCTTCTTTAACAGAAAGATGACCCAAGTGAACCTTGAGTAATCATCTATGATTACTAAGGTGTATTTTCTTCCATTTACACTTAGTGGTTTTACTGGCCCAAACAGATCCAGATGCAAAAGCTCCAGTATTCTTGATGTTGATTGAGCTGTTTTGCTTGTAAAGGATGATCTGGTCTGCTTTCCAGCTTGACAAGCATTATATATATGATCTTTATCATAGACTTGATCTGGTAGGCCTTCCACCAGTTTCTCTTTTGCAAGCTTGTTGATTGATTTGAAGTTTAGATGACTCAATCTCTTGTGCCATAACCAGCTTGTTTCTGATACAGTTTTAGTAACTAAGCAAGTCTCGATCTGGTTTGTCCACTGGACAATATATAACTTGTCCTGCAATTTTCCGGTAAGGAGTATCTCATCTCCTTCCTTGTTCTTTACAAAGCAATTGTTAGTATCAAAGATAATCTGATTACCATTTTCACAGAATTGACTAACCGAGAACAGATTGTGGCTAAGACCCTCAACATACGATACATTTGAGATAGTAGTCTTGCCAACCTTTACATTTCCATATCCTCTGGTGTATCCTTTTTAGTTACATCCAAAGGTTACCTGTGGTCCTGGTTTTTCAATGTAATCTGATAGTAAGTTCTTGTTGCATGTCATGTGCTTCGAACATCCACTATCAATTATCCAGATTGTTCCTCTTGCTATCTTGTATCTTCTTGCGGTCTTTTGATCCTGCAATTAGTTAAACTTAGCTACCCTTCAACGTTTGGGTGCTTGGTTATTAGCAAATGTTCCCTTCTGAATCCAGAACATTTTTGGGTTAGGAACAGATATATAGCAAGTAATAATGTTTCCATCATTATCAACTCTAGATAGGGAATGAAATTCAGATGGATGGTATCTTTCTATTCCATCATTCTTCAATCCTTTCTTAATGGGTGATGTCCCGTTGATATTCTTTGTCTTGTTGACATTTTTGTTAGGTAATGTCCTGTTGAAATTCTTTTTATGCGCATAATCTGCTTCACTGTAGTGAGCTGGTTGACCCTTTGTTTTGTGGTATTGTCTGTACCCTGTTTCTTTTATCATCATCTTCTGTGGACGACCTTTCTTGTTCTTCAGATTTATTACTTGATCTGGATATCCTAATCCAGATGTGCCTTTTTGTTGCAGACTTATTAGCAGTTTAGCACGCTCATCACTTTTGTAGATCATTTCTTTGCCTTTCTTTATTCTTTCTTCAGCAACATTGTTTCTTGTGATATATGAGATCTTTAACCTTTGAATTTAATGAGTGAATCTCTTTATCTCTTCCTTTGATCTGTTCTTCTAGATCAGTTATTTTGGCAACAAATTTGATGTTTGCTGTGCTCAATATCTGTTCAGATTTCTTCAGCCTATCATTTTCTTCCACAACTTCTCTAAACAGCCTCTTGATACTCGAATAGCTCTTGAACATCTCATTAACTTCTTCCCATGAGTATTCAGATTGGTCTTCTATTTCCTGTTCCAGATCATTATCATTTGAGGAATTAGAATTACAAGAATTTACCTCGACTTCATCCAGACCGTTGTCTAGTCCCACATAGCATTCATCCCAGCTTTCTTCATCATTAGCATAGAATGCTTCATCATTCTCTGATGAGCTATCTGAAAAATGGCTCGAGCTGCTTGATTCTTCTTCAGCTAGCATGGCCTTGCGTTCATATTTAAGTTTTCGATCTCTTTTTGCTCTTAACTCCTCTCTTTGGCTTTTGGACAAATTAGGACAATCTATTTTGAAGTGACCTGTTCTACCACAACCAAAGCAGGTATAATCTGTTGAGTTAGATATTTTCGAGGATTTACCTGTCTGTTGTATTGACTCATCCTTGCTATCAGATTGATCATTGTCACATTTCTTTTAGAATTTGTTTTTGTTATCTTTGTAGAAACGTCTGAATTTCTTCGATCTGACCTCCATCTTGTCCATACGTTTAGCAATCATTGCAAACTCTTTTAGCAGTTTGTCATAACCCTTCTCTTCATCTGGTGTAGTAGAATCAGAAGGTTCATCTTTTTGCTCTTCGCTTTGAAGGCTACTTCTTTGTCCTTCTTTGAGCTGCTTTCTGCCTTTTTGGACAGATGATCTGGTCCATGAATTCTTTAGATATCACATTCATGACCTTCAAGATGATCAAATAGAGCTTCTGTAGAGAGTTCATTGAAGTCAGCACGAAGCGGTTGCATTGCAGCATATATCTCCCAACTAGGTGGAAGTGCTCTGAGTACTTTCATGTTTTTCTCTCTTTGAGTATATTTGTTCTTATATATTGAACGCTGATATCTCAAGTAAGATTCCAGTGAATCTCATTTTAATTTTCTTAATGGTCTCGCCTGGTTTCATTTTAAATTCATCATATTTATTGCAGGCAAGAGACAGCTTATTTTCAATCATGACTTCAGATCCTAGACACAAGTCTCTTAAGGCTTCCCACATCTCTTTGGTAGTATCCAGATCTTGGATTTTGGCTAGATGTACCCCTTTGACTGTGCTAGATATGATCCCTTTAGCAAAGTCATCCAGATTGGCTTCGCGACGTTCCTCCGAAGTGTATTTTCTTGGATCTTTAGGAACAATCTATGTAGTTACTCCAGTTGAAGTAGTTACGGTCTTTTCTTCAGTGATCTCTAGTGGACCTTCTTCAATTACTTTCCACATCAGATAGTGATGAGCTTTGAGTGCTGTTTTGATTCTGAAACTCCATTCTCTATATCCTTGGATGGAGAATTCTTCACAAGCCCTAACAACAGAAGATTCCATAGAAAATAGTATGCACGTGAATGAAAGCAGGTTTTGCTAGATCTATTCAAGTTGACCACGCAGGTATTAACCCTGTGAAACAAATAAATGGTCTTATGAACCACCGCTCTGATACCACTTGTTTGTCCCGAAAGAGCAAGATTTGGTGTATGGGGGGGGGGGGAATACACCAAATACAAACTTTTCAGTTTACTTGGTTGATTATTAGAGAGTTCAAGCTATTCTTAAACAAGAAATTGCTCGGCAGATGACTGGCCAGATCGATAGACAGATCGATAACAGGTCAATTCAAACAGATTGCTCTCTAGTGTAGATATTTAGACAATAATAAGAGTGATCTTATTACTTTCTAAGTATTGAGTGTGTGTGCGGAAATATGGTGGACTTAGTTGGTGCTCTTATAAAGAAAACCTTAATGATTAATCAGATTGTTAATGCAGGTTGATTGAGATGCGGTCTATATGGAAGTGTAAGGAGTTAGAATAAATAAACAACTGAAAATAAATATGCAGAAGGTTAAATGACATAGTTGTTTAACATGGTTCGGGAAATCCCTACGTCCACGATCTAATCAAAACTAGACCAGATTATCCACTACTTGGATACTCTTCTTCTTTATACTCGTGGAGAACGAGTCACAAGTCTATGTGGGACTCCACAAACTCTACCATAGTTGTTGCGACAGCAGGGGTGTAAATGTCATCTGTTAGTTTACCTCCCACCCTCTGTCCAGCTGGCTCGGTCTCCTCTCATGGATAATCAACCACTTCAATCTGGATTTTGCTCGATTTGGCTGGTTCCCCCTCAGCCTGTGCAATTGTTGTGATCTGTTCTGCAGCATCAGCTTGGTGCTGATCTGGTTCTGATTCTGGTATTGCTGCACCCTGTTGGTGAGCTTCAGCAAGTCCTTCTTCATCTTCTTCCTCATCTATGCTTTTATAGAACTCCAACATCTCTGTCTTTTCATATATCGATCTGAGATCGATCTGTAACTCTTTGGCCTCATATTTTTCCATGGCCAGGATGTCTGGACGATATGTGTCTCTCAATTCAGTAATGGAGGAGGCAGTAAAAATGTTGAGAAGAGTGGCTTCTTCTGCCTTGAGGGCATCGATTGATCTCGTCTTGAGTAGGGCGTCAAGGACATAAAATTCCTTGTCCTTGATGAGCAGAAGGAATTTCAGGCGTTTTTGCAGCTTCGTAACTCTCAGGAGTTAACTAGATTCCAGGAAATGTCTTAAGAATTGAGTGATCTGCTTCAGCTTCTAGCAACTTCACTACTGTTTCTGCCTTTTTCTTCTCCACATCCTCATCAGAGGATTCTTCTTCACCTTCTTCTTCTTCATCAATCTGCTCGAGTTGTTCAGCAGATGATGAGCTAGTAGTGTGAGCAGGTGAGAAGTCCTTGACCTGGCTTGGGTCTAATGAGGAGATGGGAGCAACATCCTCTGGTGGACCCCCGACCAGGATCTCCTCATCCTCAACCTCCTGTTGAGGGATAGATGTTTCAGCAACGGCAGGTTCCTGAACCTGGACTTCTTCCACAAGTTTTTGTAATCTCCTTCTCTTGGGTTGTGGCTGTTGAGCTGCTGTGGAGGCGTCAGTATCCACTGAGCTGGCTCTCCTGGTAACTCTCTTGGAAGGAGTCCTTTCAACTTGCTTTTCTTTTGTGATCCTGGACTTGGTGGATTTCTCAGCAGGGGCAGATGGTGGAACCCAGATGGGGTTGGAGCTTCCCATCTCCATCAATGCGTTGGCATAAACAGGGTCTGTCACCCTGGCTATCAGATTGGCAGAAATTCCCATAGACATCTCAATTTGATGTTGGTCCTTGGGGAAGTGCAATCTGTCGTTGCATTCAACCATGGTATCCTACTTGTGTTGTTTGAAGAAAGATTCCAGCATGTAGCTGATCTTGGTGGAGTGTCTCAAGCTGCTCCTCCTCACTTCAATCTCAGGGCTTGCTCCTTTCACAAACGTGATCATCTTGGCCTCCTTTGCCAAGAGATCAAAGAGAATTCTGCTCCAGTTCACTAGTAAATTCAGCACGACAGCAGCAAGGATTTTGAATTTCTCTGGGGTGACTTGGTCGTAGGAACCATTGTGATTCATGAAAATTCTATGGACGAATTCAAATACGATCTTGAATTCAGGTGCAAGCAGTGCCCTGTTGAACATCTTGTTCGTATAATGGATGGGCACTACCGTCACAGTCTCTATCGCCTCTTGTAATTATTCTTCAGTAATGTCTCCAAGAGTGAGACCTTCATCTCACAGTTTGTAAACTTCATCGATAATGTTCAGTACATTGTATGTTTTGTTGCTGATGGTGCTGCCCTTGCTGACTCGAATGGTAGCTTCATTCCCACCTTTCTCTCCTTGCCATGAGAGATAGAACGCTGCTACTTCTTTGGGCAAGAAATGGAGAGGGTGTGTGGTAATGATATTGTGAAATCCTACATCAAAGTCAAAGCAATATAGATGAAGCACTATCCTTCCATCAATGAAGTATGAGTGCTCAGTAGCAGTTTACAGAATATTGAGTTCTACACTACATACAAGTGCACATATGCATGCAAATAATAAAAAAAAAATTGTTTTTCAATACGGGTTTAAGAGGTTTCAGAGCATTCAAGATACAAAGTAGTTTAAAGGAAAACTCATAAATTTGAAACCTTTGCAGCGTTTAACAAGGTCGAAAGCCTTGTCCAGTTTGTGAAATCCGAAGGTGTCAAGAACCGCATATAGGTCTTGAGAAATGTATTTGTTCAGAAACTTGACTTGGTCGAGAAACAAGGTTGATTTCGGAGCCATTTGAAAAAGATAGATTGTTGAGAGGTTTGAGAGATTTTAGAAATGGCGACAGGAGAAACTTGCTAAGTGTTTGCAGAAGAAGAAAAGTGTAGATGAAAGTAGAATCGTTTAACCAAATATATATAGAGGTAATAAAAAAATAATAAAATAATTAATATCCTTCCCTTTTTCAGCTTTTACCGCCTTTCTAAGGTATAGATCTGCAGTCTATTACCGCCTTTACTGTGCGTCTCATTCACGCGCTTTTGATCCTAGGGTTGCAGTGTGGCGCGTGTTTGTTTAAGCCGTCAAATTGCTTCCTTTTTCTGGATTTGGTAAATATCTCTATGATCACAGTTCCCAAACATAATACTAATCATCACAAAAATAAAAGATTTGGTATATTATGTCAGGATTTAGATATATATGCTATGATTAAATTGAAATAATCGTCGTATCTTGTTTACTTTCCCCCTTGACCAAGTAATGGGAATATTAATAAAAAGACTAATTAATATCCACGTGGCTGCTAGTCATCTGGTCCAGATCGATCTCCTAATTAACGAACTATTGTCAATACTATCGATCTGTTTATGACAGTTTCAAATTTGGACATCAATCTTGTGTGATGACCTTAATAATTTCCGGTTGGAATTTAATTGATCTGTTTGACCATTAACTTGTACTTAGATGATCTAGTGTCAATTCCCAGTTGGAATTTTACATGATCTGTTCTAAGACTATCTGGTCCTCTCTTCCAGATTTAACAATCCTAATTTCCCACAAAGCATCTTAAATCTTTCTTCTGGTAATGCTTTAGTAAGAATGTCGGCTCTCTGTACTTCAGTGTGTATTTTCTCGATCTGTACATGTTTTCTTTCAACATGATCTCTTATAAAGTGATGTCTCACATCTACGTGTTTGCATCTGGTATGCAAAACAGGATTCTGTGTGATGGCTATAGCACTGGAACTATCACAGAAAATGGGTATCTCCTTGACATCAATCTCATAGTCTTTGAGTTGTTGTTTTATCCAGAGTATTTGTGCACAACAGCTCCCTGCCGCCATATATTCAGCTTCTGTGGTTGATGTGGCAACAGATGTCTGCTTCTTTGAGAACCACGAGATTAGTTTATGTTGGGAACCCCACAGATATTTTAAGTTTTGATGATGTTCTCTCGAAAACACACTTGGTATTATCCATGTTCTGTATTACTTCTATTTGGTTTTTATGTACCAGAAAGTTGAAGCAAGTCTCAACCAGAAAGTTGAAACAAGTCTCAACCAGAAAGTTGAAACAAGTCTCAGACAGAAAGCAGAAGCAAATCAACTTTAACAGAAAGTTGAACCAGAAAGTCTCAGACAGAAAGTTGAAACAAGTCTCAGACAGAAAGCTGAAGCAAATCAACTTTAACAGAAAGTTGAACCAGAAAGTCTCAGACAAAAAGTTGAAACAAGTCTCAGACAGAAAGCTGAAGCAAATCAACTTTAACAGAAAGTTGAACCAGAAAGTCTCAGACAGAAAGTTGAAGAATGTCAACTGTAACAGAAAGTTGAATCAAAGAGATTTAAACCAGAAAGTTGAAAGATATCAACCCAGACAGATTGAACCAGAAACTCTTAACCAGAAAGTTCAATCAGATCAACATTCAAATACTGAAATCAGATGAAATGTCTCTGAAATCCCAAAGTCTCAATAAGTCCCTCGTGCCACAAAAGGAATAGAATCAATGAAAACCAGAAAAGGAAAGCTATCTGTCAAGCGATCTGCTTACCATATTTGGAAGATTCTGTCAAACGCATTAAAAGGCAAGAGGAGACAATCTAGGGATCCACTTTCCTTGATTGGTGAAATCGCATTTACTTCAAATCAATCAAGTTCAACGGTCAGAATTTCAAATTCTGCACCTATAAAAGCTCGGAACAAAGATTCGCACATATGTACGCGAATAAGATTGTTATATCATTTTAAGTCTACTCTGCCCAGAAATCATCTCATCCATCGAAGCATTTACTGAGAGAAGATTTCAACCAGATCGTGTTCCGAAGCGTTCGTGATCATAATCACCCCTCGATTCAAGTCTGTCTTATCGAGAAAGGAAGGAGATCTTTGCTAGCTAGTAGTTTTCTAGTGGATTAACGTGATGAAATCCTGTTTACAGTAGTTTTCTGTAAGTTGTAAAGGGACACGACCCTTATTCGTGCATAAGTTTCAATCAGGATTGTATTTGAAACTTGTGGCTCGTTCTCAGCGAGTATAAATAAGAAGAGTATCCTAGTACTGGATATCTAATCCAGTTTGAATTAGACCGTGGACGTAGGGGGTTTCCCGAACCACGTAAAATAACTGCGTTATTTACTTTCTGTATTTTCATTTCAGTTGTTTTATTCACTATCTGTCATACTCATTCAAGCTGCATTCTTAATCAATCTTATAAATTCTTGGTTAAGTTTTCTAAAGGTTTTCTAAACAAGAGCACCGACTAAGTCCACCATTTTTCCGCACACAATACACTGTTGGAGAATAAGATTACTCTTACTTTCTGCTTTGTATTACTCTCGAGAGAGATTCTGCTTGGACAGAACACAATTGATTAGATAATCGATCTGGTCTGACATATTGAGCAATCTGTAATACGGAAAGCTTAAATCTCTCCTTTAATTAGTCAAGTAAACTGAAAAGTTTGTGTATTTGGTGTATTCCCTCCCCCCCCCCCCCATACACCAAACCTAGCTCTTTCGGGACCAACAGTTTATTTCCTAAAAACTGACATGTACCAGATGTTGACTTTCTGTCCAGCTTACATTCAGCATAATCTGAATCTGTGTATCCAGTTAGCTCAAAGTTGTCTTCACATGGATACCATAATCCAATGTAAGTTGTTCCCTTAAGATATCTTAATATCTTCTTAGCTGCTTCCATGTGAGACTTTTTGGGGTGTGCTTGATATCTTGCACATACACCTACTGCAAATGTTATGTCAGGTCGACTGGCAGTTAGGTAGAGTAGTGATCCAATGATCCCTCTGTATTGAGTGATATTTGCTGGTTTTCCCTCTGAATCTGGATCAATTGTCCCGTTGGTCTGCATTGGAATTTTAACAGGTTTACTATCTTTGATCCCAAACTTAGTTAGCAGATCGTTAATATACTTTGCTTGATTAATAAAGATGCCATCTGGTAACTGCTTGACCTGCAAACCTAGAAAGAAACTCATTTCGCCCATCATGGACATTTGATACTTATTTTTCATAAGTTCAGCAAATTTATCCCACAAATAAGTAGATTGGGATCCAAATATGATGTCATCTACATAGATCTGTACTAAAAGGATATTCTCTTTAACTTTGATAATGAACAAAGTCTTGTCAACCGATCCTCTTTTGAATCCATATTCTAGTAGAAATGTAGACAATTTCTCATACCAAGCTCTAGGGGCTTGTTTTAGACCATAAACTGCTTTTGTCAGTCTGTATACTTTCTGATTTGGATCTGCTTCTTCGAATCCAGGTGGCTGTTCCACATAGACTTCCTCTTCAAGGATACCATTTAAGAAGGCACTTTTGACATCCATCTGGTATACCTTGAATCATTTGTGTGCAGCATATGCTAAGAACAACCTTATTGCCTCGAGTCTGGCTACGGGTGCAAATGTTTCATCAAAATCAATGCCTTCTTGTTGATTATAGCCTTTAGCTAATAATCTGGCTTTGTTTCTGACTACTTCACCCTTTTCATCTCGTTTATTTTTGAACACCCATTTTACACCAATAACTCCTTGGTGTTTGGGTCTGTCCACAAGATACCAGACCACATTTGTTTTGAACTCATTAAGTTCTTCTTGCATTGTTGTTATCCAATCTGCATCTTGTAGTGCTTCATGAGCATCAGATGGTTCAATGCGAGAGAGATAGCAGCTCAACAAGGCACTTTCTCCATGCATTCTTCTCGTTTTCACACGATCTGATGGGTTCCCAACGATCTGTTCTGGTGGATGATCTTGTATCCATCTCCTTCTCCTGGTCATCTCTTCATCAGATATCTCAGGATCAGGTTGATCTATTGGTTCCTCAAATTCAATGTGAGTTGTTGATGAAGCTTGAAATGGATTCTCATCTATTCTTGCTTTCTGGATTTTGATATTCAGATTGATTATCATCTGCAATGACTGTTTCATTGCTTTCAGTTGGTGATCTATTTTTCTCCAGTTCATGTTGAATTGTTCCCCCTTGCTGTATAATTTATTCAGCAATTGGTGGATTATTGATCTCTTCATCAACACTTTTTCAATTCCAGATAAGAATATCTTCTAGTAATATCTCATTCATCTTTCTTGTAGTCATCTGATTCTCTGTTTGTTTATTTTCTTGTGATCTGTACTCAACAATAGACTCATCACAGACAACATGAGGTGTTATCTCCACAATATGAGAGTTCTTATTGTAGACTCGATATGCTTTACTGACATCAGAATATCCTAATAATATTCCAGGGGTCAGTTTTTCTATCAAAAGTCCTCAATTGAGATTTCTCATTATTGTGTATGTAACACAAACAGCCTAAAGTATGAAAGTAAGAAATCTTAGGCTTTCTATTGTTCCAGATCTCATATGGTGTCTTTCCATGTCTAAGTGTAATTGATGATCTGTTCCGAGTATAACAGGCTGTGTAGATAGCTTCTGCCCAGAATTTCTTGGGTAGATTGGTAGCATTTAGCATTGTACGAGCTGCTTCTTTAAGTGATATGTTTCATCTTTCAACAACTCCATTTTGTGGAGGTGTTCTAGCAGCTGAAGTTTAATGAGTGATTCCCATCTTATTGCAGTTTAACAACAACTCCATCTGGTTGAGAAATTCTATTCCTCGATCTGTTCTGATAGTAACTACACTCACCTCTTTCTGTTTGCTGATCTTGTGTAGAAAATCAGGTAGTTTGGCTAGTGTCTCTTTCTTCTTTGACAGAAAGATAACCCAAGTGAACCTTGAGTAGTCATCTATGATTACTAAGGTGTATTTTCTTCCATTTATGCTTGGAGGTTTAACTGGTCCAAACAGATCCAGATGCAGAAGCTCCAGTATTCTTGTTGTTGAGTGAGCTGTTTTGCTTGTAAAGGATGATCTGGTTTGCTTTCCAGCTTGACAAGCATCACATATATGATCTTTATCAATACTTGATCTGGTAGACCTTCCACTAATTTTTCTTTGGCAATCATGTTGATTGACTTGAAATTTAAGTGACTCAATCTCTTGTGCCACAAACAGCTTGTTTCTGATACAGTTTTAGTGATCAAGCATGTCTCGATCTGGTTTGACCATTAGACAATATATAGCCTATCCTGAAATTTTTTGGTAAGGAGTATCTCATCTCCTTCCTTGTTCTTCACAAAGCAGTTGTTAGTATCAAAAATGATATGATTACCATTAGCACGGAATTGACTTACTGAAAACAGATTGTGACTAAGACCCTCAACATACGATACATTTGAGATGGTGGTCTTGCCAACTTTTATATTTCCATATCCTCTGGTGTATCCTTTTGAGTTACATCCAAAGGTGACCTGTGGTCCTGGTTTTTCAATGTAATCTGATAGTAGATTCTTGTCACAAGTCATGTGCTTCGAACATCCACTATCTATTATCCAGATTGTTCCTATTGCTATCTTGTTTCTTCTTGCAGTCTTCTGGTCCTGCAATTAATTACACTTAGCTACCCTTCAACGTTTGGGTGCTTGGTTATTAGCAAATGTTCCCTTTCGAATCCAAAACATTTTTGGGTTAGGAACAGAAATATAGCAAGTAATGGTGTTCCCATCATTATCAACTCTAGACAAAGAATGGAATACAGATGGATGATGTCTCTCTATTCCATCATTCTTCAATTCCTGCTTAATAGGTACTGTCCTGTTGACATTCTTTGCCCTGTTGACATTTTTGGTGGATAATGTCCTGTTGACATTCTTTTCATGAACATGATCTGTTTCTGTGTAATGAGCTGGTTGACCCTTTGTTTGGTAGTATTGTTTGTACCCGATCTCTTTTATCATCATCTTCTGGGGATGATCTTTCTTGTTTCTCATATTTATTACTTGATCTAGTATTTGCTTTCTCTCTGGTACAAAGTTTATGGTTCCCGAAGATTTTTCTGAGTGACCTGGATATCCTAATCCAGATGTGTCCTTTTGCTGCACATTGATTAGCAGCTTGGCATGTTCATCACTTTTGTAGATCATTTCTTTGCCTTTCTTTATCTTTTCTTCAGCTACGTTGTTTCTGTTGATGAGATCTTTAACCTTTGAGTTTAGAGAGTGAATCTCTCTATCTTTTCCCTTGATCTGTTCTTCCAGATCAGTTACTTGGGCAACGAATTGGGTGTTAGCTGTGCTCAATATCTGTTCAAATTTCTTCAGCCTATCATTTTCTTCTACAACTTCTCTAAACAGTTTTTTCATGCTCGAATAGCTTTTGAACATCTCATTCACTTCTTCCCATGAGTATTCAGATTGATCTTCTATTTCTTGTTCCAGATCATTATCATTTGATGAATTGGAATTGCAAGAATTTACCTCGATTTCATCCAGATCGTTGTCTAGTCCCACATAGCATTCATCCCAGCTTTCTTCGTCATTAACAAAGAATGCTTCATCATTCTCTGATGAGCTATCTGAAAAATGACTTGAGCTGCTTGATTCTTGTTCAGCTAGCATGGCTTTGCGTTCATATTTAAGTTTTCGATCTCTTTTTGCTCTCAACTCTTCTCTTTGGCTTTTGGACAGATCAGGACAATCTGTTTTGAAGTGACATGTTCTACCACAACCAAAGCAGGTATAATCCGTTGAGTTAGATATTTTTGAGAATTTACCTGTCTTTTGTTTTGATTCATCCATGCTATCAGATCGACCATTGTCACGTTTCTTGTAGAATCTATTTTTGTTATCTTTGTAGAAACGTCTGAATTTCTTCGATCTGACCTCCATCTTGTCCATGCGTTTGGCAATCATTGCAAACTCTTTTAGTAATTTGTCATAACCTTTCTCTTCATCTGGTGTAAAAGGTTCAGAGGGTTCATCTGGTTTGTTCTTCACTTTGAAGGAAACTTCTTTTTCTTTCTTTGAACCATTTTCTGCCTTTTTGGACAGATGATCTGGTCCACGAATTCTTTTTATATCACATTCATGGCCTTCAAGATGATCAAATAAAGCTTCTGTAGAGAGTTCATTGAAGTCTGCACGAAGTGGTTGCATTGCAGCATATATTTCCCAGCTAGGTGGAAGTGTTCTGAGTACTTTCATGTTTTTCTCTCTTTGAGTATATTTGTTCTTATTGAACGCTGATATCTCAAGGAGGATTCCAGTGAATCTCATTTTCATTTGCTCAATGGTCTCGCCTGGTTTCTTTTTGAATTCATCGTATTTATTGCAGACAAGAGACAGCTTGTTCTCAATCATGACTTCTGATCCTAGACACAAGTCTCTTAAGGCTTCCCACATCTCTTTGGCAGTATCCAGATCTTGGATTTTGGCCAGATGTACGCCTTTGACTGTGCTAGATATAATTCATTTGGCAAAGTCATCCACATTGGCTTCGCGACGTTCCTCCGAAGTGTATTTTCTTGGATCTTTAGGAACTATCTGTGTTGTAACTCCAGTTGAAGTAGTTACAGTCTTCTCCTCAGTGATCTCTAGTGGACCTTCTTCAATTACTTTCCACATTAGATAGTGATGGGCTTTGAGTGCTGTCTTGATTCTGAAGCTCCATTTTCTGTATCCTTGGATGGAGAATTCTTCACAAGCCCTAACAACAGATGATTCCATGGCAGATAGTATGCACGTGAATGAAAGATAGGTTTTCCAAGATCTATTCAATTTGACCACACAGGTATTATCCCTGTGAAACAGAACCAATGGTCGTTTGAACCACTGCTCTGATACCACTTGTTGGTCCCGAAAGAGCAAGGTTTGGTGTATGGAGGGGGAATACACCAAATACAAGCTTTTCAGTTTACTCGGGTAATTATAAGAGAGTTTAAGCTATCTTTAAACAAGAAATTGCTCAGCAGATGACTGACCAGATTGATCAACAGATCGATACCAGATCAGTCCAGACAGATTGCTCTCTACTGTAAATGCTCAGATAATAATAAGAGTGATCTTATTATTTTCTAAGTATAGTGTGTGCGGAAATATGGTTGATTTAGTTGGTGCTCTTATATTGAAAACCTTAAAGATTAGCCAGATAGATTAAAGCAGATTGATTGAGATGCAGTCCATATGGTAGTGCAGAGAGTTAGAATAATAAACAATTGAAAGTAAATATGCAGAAAGATAAATAACACAGTTGATTAACGTGGTTCGGGAAATCCCTACGTCCACGATCTGATCAAAACTAGACTAGATTATCCACTACTAGGATACTCTTCTTCTTTATACTCGTGGAGAACGAGTCACAAGTATCAATCAAAGCTAGAAGGATACTTATGCACGAAATAAGGGTCGTGTCCCTTTACAACAGATTACCTCTACGTTACCACTAGAAAACTACTAGCTAGCAGGGTGATCTCCTTTCTCTCGATAAGACAGACTTGAATCGAGGCTGGTTTGGTGTGATGTAGAATCATGAGTGTTTTAAGCTCTTAGTCTGGTCCAGAGATTGATTGCCTTAGCGTGTGATTATTCGATGTAGCATGTGTGTCCTTCTCCAGATCTTGAACTTCAAATATATAGGCTTTGAATTTGAAATTCTAGCCGTTGTTGATTGGCATGAGATTGATTGTAGATTGCCAATCAATGATATCCATCATATCTGTTATTGCCTTGTAGAAACGTTGACTCAATCCTCTAAGTAAGGAAAGCAGATCGCTGGCGGTTACTGTCCTTCCTTGTGTCAATCATGGATTCTCTTCCCAAACCCTATTGGATGGTCTTTAATATTGATGTGGCAAGGGGATATGATGTGTAGGTTGATGTCATCTGGTGGTTTGATGACTCTATCGATCTGGTGCTTCGCTGTGAACATCGATCTGGTCGGTGATCTGGTCGATGTCTGTTACAGCAGATCGATTTCTTCTCTTTTGTGAAATGTCTTGGTCTTCAACCTAGACTATTATTTAAAATAACTTCTATAGGAATAGATCCTTTACATGTTAAGTCATCTTTTAATCTGTTCTCTATCAGAATTCACTTTATATGAAGTGATATGTTAACACGTAGAACAGTTTAACTCTAAAAAAAGGACTAAGTGTGTTTCGAGAGATCATCATCAAAACCAAAATACTTTAGGGTTCCCAACAGAAGTCTTACCAGACAACCTTCTCCTCACCGCCATCATCAGACCGTTCTCAGCAACAGTCATATCAATCTGCTACGCAGTCTAAGAAGAAGAAGAAGAAGCCCTTCGCAGCATGGAACCTGTCCCTGAAACAACAAACTCATAAAGATGTGTGGGTTCCAGAAGGAGACCAGAAGGATTGGGAACTAGTCAAACAAGGGTTCATAATGAATAGGTATTTTCTCAAGGAACCCATATACTCAGAGTCTACACCAGACGAAGACTTCAACCGTTATATGGAGAATTTCAGTGACAAGAACCTGATACAGAGAATCAGAACGGCTGCCTCGAGTGCTAAACTCCAAATTAAGGCACCTGAAAAGGAGTATATTTTATGCCCGATGATTCCAGGAAGCAGCATCCCTGACAAGACATACATATTAAATTACATCAATCAACTGGCCAAGATAAAAGGATACAAGATCAATAACCACGACCCCAACTAGGCCAGAGTGAGAGATGGAATTTATGAGAGCATTCAACTTGTCTCTGATGCTCAACAAGGGAGGAGCAGCCAGATGGTTCTCATAAATATTTTATTTTGCAATCCATCTGCTATTTCATCTTTGTTTGTTGCTTCTACCTTCACTATCTTCTTGTTATCCATCTGTACTCATTGATATATTAATACATGTGGATTTTCTGAAGACAAAGTCTTTTTGTCCAGAAACCTTTATTTGCTTTGATTGTTATATGAACTAAATAACAATCTGCTAACCCTTCTAGTTATTTGAAACCAGATCATTCTTATATGTTTTTATCTAGGGTTATATTGTGAAGTATGGTTTCGACATTATCAAAAAGGGGAAAATTATTGGGAACCCCACAATATTTGGTTTTGATGATGTTCTTTCGAAAACACACTTGGATTTTACTCTGTCTTGTTAGATCTCAATCTGTTCTACATGTACCAGAACACTACAATATAAAATGTATCTGATAGAAAACAGATCTTAGTCCAGGATAGAAAACAGATCTTAGTCCATGTGGATTTTACTCTGTCTTAGATTGGACCATGGACGTAGGGGGTTTCCCGAACCACGTAAATAACTATGTTATTTACTTTCTGCATTTTAAAATTCAGTTATTTTATTCACTAATCAGCATACTCATTCAACTGCATTTCCGCCAAAGAGCACCAACTAAGTCCATCTCTGAATATGTTTTCAAAAGGTTTTCTAAACAAAGAGCACCAACTAAGTCCACCATATTTCTGCACACAACGCTTTGCTATAGAACAAGATCACTCTTGATTTCTACCCAGTGTTATTCACACGAGAGATTCTGCCTAGACAGAACGAGATCGATCAGGTTATCGATCTGGTTTGTCACAAACAACGATCTATTTTTCAGAAAGCTTAAATCTCTCTAAGTAATTAGTCAAGAAAACTGAAAAGTTTGTATTTGGTATATTCACCCCCCCCCCCTCCCCCAAATTACACCAAACCTTTCTCTTTCGGGACCAACACTATGTCATGCGATACATGAGAGATATGTTTAGTATATTGTTTCATTATTAGTTTTCAGAAGGATTTTACATGAAAAAGGAAATTGATGAAGTTCGTATGGAGTGGGCTGAATTTGTTTATGATTTTGTTGAAAATGATGGTAAGTTGATATGTATAGTCATGTTATTTTTCTATAATTTTTTTGAAGTCGTAACTATCATATTTTAAGTTACATTATATTTTGGTAATGCAGATTAAAGTTGGAGTTGTGATGCTGAATGAATGGACAGAGAGATGAAAATACAACTTTGTATTTTATTAAAACAATGTACCATTGTTATTTTTGTCCATTGAAAAAAAACTTAGTTTAAAGAAGTTTGATTATGATTTGATGGATTATTGGACGAAATTAGTTTGTATAAATGATGTTTTAGTATTAATATTATTTGTTTTTACTATTATTTGTGAGAATTTTGTTATATATATGATATTTTTATTTATATAATATAAAATTATCAGGGACTTTGTACCATAAGAACATTTCTTTGTTGTATGGTGTGAGACAACAAGCAATGACCTATAGTATATAATCTAATAGACAATAGGCGTCTTGTCTGTAGTCTATAGTATAATAGACAAAGGATACATTGACTGTGGTCTTTATTTTAATAGACAACAGGCAATGTGTCTGTGGTCTATAATATAATAGACCACAGTGGGTGACAATAGACCACAGGTGGGTGACTGTGGTCTTTATTTTAATAGACAACAGACAATATGTATGTGGTCTATAATATAATAGACCACAGGTGGGTGACGTGGTGTATAACCGCTCATTAATACACAACAGCCTCATTAACCACAGTCAATTTTGTAATAGACCATAGGTATCGCCTGTGGTCTATAACCGTTTTTCTTATAGTGCATGTTAATCATGGGTAGTAACATCCGAGTGATTAACAACACTAAGTTCATGTTGAAAATAAATTTTGACATAAAGGATATGAGGGTAGCTTATATGATACTTATAATTAAGATTCTATGAAAATCAGACGGGATCATCTTGTCACAAGCTCATTATGTTGAGAAAGTATTAAAAAGGTTTAATGTGTACGATAGCGTACCTGCTAAAACCCCCTTAGAACTCAATGTTCACTTAAGCAAAAACAGAGGTGAGCTAGTAGCACAAGAAGACTATGCAATGGTGATTGGGTGCTTGATGTATCTAACTAACTACACTCAACCTGACATATCGTGTGCAGTGAACAAACTGAGTCGTTACACGAGAAATCCAAGAAAGAAGCATTGGAAAGCTCTTGTTAGAGTATTGAGGTATCTAAAGTATACTCAATATCATGGGCTAAAATCTGTGATGCGAACTGGATCTCGGATACAAATGATTCTCTTTCTACAAGTGGATATGTGTTCACGATCGTGGTGGAGCTGTTTCGTGGAGATCCACAAAACAAACATGCATAGCCCGATCCACCATGAAATCTTAATTCATAGTTTTAGATAAAGCTGGTGAAGAAGTCGAGTGGTTAAGAACTTTTCTCGAAGATATTCGATGTTGGTCGAAGCCAGTGCCTCCAGTGATGATTCATTGTGATAGTCAAGCCGCTATCGGGAGGGAAAAGAGTGACTTGTATAACGGTAAGTCTCGACATATCCATCGGCAACACAATACCGTAAGACATTAGATAATCTAGTGGATCCGCTAACCAAATGGTTAAATCGAGATCAAATGTTTAAACTGATAGAGGGAATGGGTTTAAAATCCACAACTTAAGGAGTTGTCATAGTGGTAACCCAACCATGATGACTGGAGATCCCAAGAACTTGGTTCAATGGGAAAACTAAGCTATGAGAGTTTGTGGGAAAACACTCATTGTTATATCTATCCCTAGAAGAGCACAATCGAGTGTTGAGAACTTGCTTAGTGGTGAGGTTAAGTCTAAGACTTTTAGTGATTCTTTAGAGATTGAGTAGAGCTAGATACTCTAGAAAGAATCACCTATGTAAGTTTGAAGTGAGTGCCGCTTCTAAAATAAACACTTATGAATCCAAATGGGTGGGTGTCCAGGGCCCGAAATGGACACAAAACGTGAGAACGAAAAAGGTTTGAGGTGTTAAAGGTGTTGACATCATTGAATAGGTACATGCCGTGGAGGAATAGTTCAAAGTATAGCGCTACTAATCCGCCTGTATATCCAATGGTGTTGGCTATGGAAGGTTCAAATCCATGAACTACCTATCCTGATACTTTAACATTTCGTGAGGACAGAGCTCGTGTCTGCATCTGCATTTGAGTTATTTCAACTCATGTGGGGATTGTAGAAATCTCTTTTAAATAAATATATATTTTATATATATAGTGGTCAATGAAGTTTTGACCAAGTTTTAAGTGACGTGGCATTTAATTTTTAAGAAATTTAAATGACATAGGGTCGATTTACGTTTTGAGTAGATGATCGTGGCATATATATTTTCTCCAAACCGATTTTAGGTGAGTGAGAAATAAAGGTTTAAAGTGAGTCACTTAAAGTATGGAGTTATGTGTCTGAGACTAAGTATGGAGATAAACTCTTGTCCCAGACTGGTTATAAAATCAACATTCATCATGTATATAAGGAGGTTAAGAAACCTTATGGTTTGACTAGTTTGGTTGAAGACCAATTTTGCGTGCGACAACCCGCTTGCTCGGGGCTTGTTTTTGCAGGTGGACTAGTGGCCTGATGGCCTGCTGGTGGCCTGGCCTGGCCTGCTGGCCTACTGCTTTCTGGCCTGCTGGCCTGCTGCTTGCTGGCCTGGCCTGGCTTGCTGGCCTGCTGCTTGCTGGCCTGGCCTGGGCAGATAGCTCCCTGCTGGCCTACGCCTGGCTTGGCCTGGGCAGGTTTGCTCCCTGCTAGCCTAGGCAGGTTTGCTATTAGCTAACCTGCTGGCCTGCCCTAGACAGCCCGTGCCACGGCCTGTGTCATGGTCTGTCCCAGATGACCTGCCCAACGACTTGTCCTAACAACCTGTAACAGTGGTTTGTACAGCTTGACTTTATGGAGCTAGCTTGGACGTTTTGATATCGACCTGTAAGATCGATCTTATGATCAATTTGTGATATCAAGCTCCTTATCAACATGCTTATGATGAATGTGGACAAATGTATGTTCAGATTAATTATAATTAATTGCCACTAATTTTTATAACTCCTGTAACATCCAATGGCTTAATGGGAATCAATTGCCATAAATGAACATTAACTGCAATAAATTCTTGCAACTCCTCTTGAGTGGATTTAGCCTATACATATGTGTTACTCATGCATTACATAGACGGGCATAACATAGAAGCCTTCACAAAAATATAATCATCATGCTGCATTCTTCTTCTCCAAGCATTTTAGAAGAAGCTTTGTTCTCAACCTTTTCCAGTTCGTCGGAGCTCGTTGGTTCGCGGTGTTGCCACCATCGAGACATCGTCATTTTATCTTTGAAGACGATACATTGAAACCGTGAGCACTATCAGGACATATTTCGTCTTGCGGAAAGAGGATTCATCGACTCGGCGTTCAACATATTTTATTATTTATTTTTATTTTATTTTTTGTAATAGATTAACAAGTTTCAAGTTGTAATTTATTATTTATTTTTATTTTATTTTTTGTAATAGATTAACAAGTTTCAAGTTGTAATCTGTAATCTCTTTTCCCAAATATTATTTCACTTTATTTTCCAACGATAACGTTTTTCACTAAAGAGCTTATTAACCATCAAACTTCCATACATAATCTTGTTAAGTTCAACTACTCTTAGTTATGCGATTTGATTAATCACTCTATACAAGGACTTACTTGAGTTATCGTAAGTCTTCTTTAGAAGAAGAATTAATTTAACTAACTTAGCAATCTTATATTAAAGAGAACTTAAACCTTATGATATAAAAAGTCACGTAAACTTGAAAAGTTTTGAATTGGTATATCCCCCCTACACCAATCAAGCTCTTTCAGGACCAACATTGTGTTTGTTCTTACTAATGTAAAATCACTTCTCATCGATATGAACAGTGTTAAATATACTCTTAAACTTTAAAATATTCATAATTATATCAAATTCTAAAGCTTCAAGAGAAACTCTGAGCCTAAAGAGCTTGTTAGTAGCTATTAAATCTGGTTTTAAAGCACTAGTGTGAGCTTTTATCAGACCAAATTGAATCCATCTACCCATTGTGCTTTTTTTTTTTTGCAATTTATTCCAACTACTAGATCTTTTTGAAGGTGTTAATGTTGTAATGATATCAAGATCTACTATTACTCTTTTGCATCTTGGTTTTGTGATTTTTTTGGCTTACAAAATGTATTGCTTCACCTAGTTCCTTTTGCTTTTCCGCATACTTCCAAAGCTGTTGGACAATTCTCCTTGACACTTGATAAAGCTCCATAGCCCCTTCGATATTTTCCTTCTCAGCAGTGCTCATATCCTTCCTTCTCATTTTTTGTTTGTTGTTTTGGTAGCTTTCAATGATGCTTTAAATGTAATGGTGACAGTGAAGTTGTTATGCATTTATATATATTTGAGAAGTGATGAGAATTTAATTTAGTGAGAAATTTGAATATTTTTCTTTTTTATTTTGAAACTCGTAAAATATAGGAGCCTGAAATTTGAATATAAATGTTGGAGGCTGGAATTTAGTTGGTGCCACCTTTTAATTTAGTTTTGGAATTTAAAAGAATTGGCAGCTGAAATTTGAATATAAATGTTGGATGGTGAAATGTTGTTGTCACCACTTTTGTGCTAAATATTGAAAATAATATTAAAAAAACTAGTTAATCCATCTTTATTATTCCTTATTTTTTTGTGTTAAACTTCATGCTGAAAAAGAATGTTTCTTTATAAGCGGGATAGCGGGGATATTATGTATTTATATAATTTCGAGTCTCAATACTGATAAGATTTATAAGTATCTATAACATAGTAGATAAATACTAAAAATTTCAACAAAATAGAAAAACACAGAATTTCCATCAAACTTGGCGACTACTTCAGTGGTCTATGAATTTGAAGCTTAAAAATGACAATGTCGGTGACATACTCAGTAGTCGCCGATCTTGTAATCTAATGTGGTTTTTGTTCGTTCTCCCTTGTTTCAACTACGATTTTAGATCTATTTGTGGCGGCTATGGACTCCTTTAGAGAGGAACTTTAATTCTATGTCTTCCATGCTATCCAATTTATTTTCAAAATACGAAAAACTAAAGAAACCAAAAGAAACTAAAATGAATATTAAAATGAAATCGACATTATAAACTAAAACACTAAAATGACTCAAAACGAATACAAATATGAAATATTGAACAATAATAATAAAACTACGAAAAACACACCTAAAACGAGTGTTTATAAATAATCAAATCCGTAAAAAATGATTTAAACTCCAATCCAATTTACTTAATTAATAATTAGTAATTCCAAATGAGACTCTATAATTAACATTCCAGTAAAATTTATATATGTTATTCGTATAATGTAAACTCATGTGGACTCGGGTGTTCCAAGATAAATTTGGAGTATGCCTGTAAAATATGTATAAGTTAAAGGCACTGTAAAACACATGATTTAATATAAATATGTATCCATAAAATTACAATTTGTTTTGAGAGGGTATATATAAAAGAAAATTACTTTCCTATTTTATCATATAAGTACTTTCAAATAAGAGACCATATCAAGAAAAAAACACATGTAGTGTGCTCACCTTTCCGGCTTTTCCACGTGATAGTTTACAAGTTCAGTTTACGTTCACAAGAATTGGTGAATTAAGTGGTGTGTGTCCATTCTCCAACTTATATATATGACTACGTACAAGTGCACTTGGTACTTGAACCCGACCCGTTTTCCCAAAACCCCAAATGAAGCTGTAACTTTCACCAAGATTAGCACTTGTTGTCTGTGTATACAATGATTCTATACAGAGGAAGACAAGAAGAAAAGCCCTTCAAATTCTGTTGCCATTTTCAATTTTCTATTCAAATATACCCTTTTTGCCTTTCTCCTTTTCTTGATCAATTATATTATTCATGTCCCCTCGCTCAAACATGTCTATCCTTTTCCTCTCTCTCTCTCTCTCTCTCTCTCTCTCTCTCTCTCTCTCACACACACACACACACAAAGAGAAGTCTCTCAAGAGGTAGAAGATCATCAAAATAAAGCCTCACAAACAAGATTTTGATAAGTGAAGAAAGATATAGTATATATATATATATATATATATATATATATATATTAATAAATAGGTAGAGAGATCGAATTGAAATGGGAAGAGCACCATGTTGTGACAAAGCAAACGTGAAGAAAGGGCCATGGTCTCCTGAAGAAGATGCTAAGCTCAAATCATACATCGATCAACATGGCACCGGTGGAAATTGGATTGCTTTGCCTCAAAAAATAGGTATTTGGTCAAAATTTATTTTCTTGAAAAAACCCTCTTTCTTTAATTTATCATCATCATCATTATTATCAACAATAACAAAACTATTTCTAATCTTCACAATTTACTTAAATGAAAACTACAAAACATTTAAGGGCTAAAGAGATGCGGGAAGAGTTGCCGGCTACGGTGGCTGAACTATCTCCGGCCCAACATTAAGCACGGCGGCTTCTCCGAAGAAGAAGACAACATCATTTGCAGCCTCTACATAAGCATCGGTAGCAGGTAATTATACATAAAAGTATTTCACCATTTCTTTCATAATCATAAATAACTCAATACAAAGAATCACGTGATATACTTACCTAAGACCTAATTAACCTAGTTAGCTAGGTCAAACTATCTCAAAGTAGGAGAATTTGGAGAAAAGTAGTTGATGCTGTCATGTAAAATAAGTATTGACTAATCGAGGTAGGTTCTTCTTGATATGGATTAAAGATTGTTTATTAGTGTTCAAATAAAAATAGAATTTAGTCACTTTTTGGCTTTAAAGATAAATCTGGAATTTCAATTTGAGAACATGGACTTTCTAATTATGCCGACAATTTTGGGAAATTTTAGGTGTATTCATCTTCAATTATTTCTTCATTACATGATGAGAATGTACGCATGGGACTTTATTTCATTTAATTAAAACTGTCGAATTTCAAGAGTTGCACATATGTACTTATACACTAATAATATTCTTGCTAGTTGATTAGGTCAAAACAAATGAATAAATATATGAATTTGCAGGTGGTCGATAATTGCAGCTCAGCTGCCTGGAAGAACTGATAACGATATCAAGAACTACTGGAACACGAGGTTGAAGAAGAAGCTCTTAGGAAAGCAAAGGAGAGACAAGAACTCTCGAGGAAAAGAAACTGGATCTAAAGGAAGGCATCACAATCACATGATCTCCGCCGCCTTCACTGTGCCGGCGCAACCGCCTCCTCCGCCGGTGGTGCTCCAACCCATACCTTACTCCGACGAGGAGCCACGGTTCAACAACCACGCCTCCATCAGAAGGCTACTTATGAAGCTCGGAGGTAGGTTTTCGAGCGAAGAAGAAGATATTGAACGAAATAATCAAAACCTCAAACCTAATACTTATCATCACTATCCCACCATTGATGATCATCAAGTTCAAGATCCACTCCTTCAATCTATGTGCATTGACAGTAACAATAACCCTACTGATCAATTGATAGCGAGTAGCTCTGAACAAATCCCGTTGCTCAGCGCGACAAGTGGGCCCCATTCGTTCCATTACTCGACGGTGGTGTATGAGAATAATATTGATATTCCACAGAGATTGCAAGGACTTGAGTTCTATTATGATGATTTGGTGAATAATAGGAGTACTGGAGAAGGTATGAGTAATTGGGGAGAGATAATTAATCCTTGGGGCTTGGTGGCAGCTTCTTCTTCGAGCACTGATCGAGGGTTCATGCAGGGGTCGTCGTTGGAGGAGCTTCTTGTGGAGAAAATGAGGTACCATGGAACATAGTTTTTTGTTTTAAATTGGATGTTGTACATTCTGCATTATATATTGTACCGTGTGATGTTGTTTGTGGCAAAGTTTTATTTTTCTTTTTAAGTTTATCGATTCGATAGGCTCGACTTATTACTTGGGGGTATTCACAAATTGATCACATGGACATGGCAAATGTTATGTTGTTTCCATATAACTAGTAAATTTGTGGACTAGTTCAGTGGGGTTAACCCTAAGGAACAGTTGTGTGTGGAGTTTGTGTGTTTGAGTTAGATTCTTTTTTGCTTGTTATTTGGAATATATATCTTCGATGGACGTTTCAATTTGAAGCTTGTTTTAATGATGTCGTCCGTCTCTTTTCTTTTCTTTAAACTAAATATTACATATTGAGAGCTTGACTTCGTAGGTCTTAATTAGTATCTCAAACCCTAGTTTTAGTAATTAAATATTTTAGTGTCAAACTGCAAACGACCTCAAAAGGATATAATTTAAGCAGCTGATATATAGCTTATGCTTTAATGACAAGTATTTGAACATCATACTATTCGACTAATGCATATATACATATATCTATATATATATATATAGGGAGTGGTTCTAATAAAAAGGGACATTAAAGTATAAAATAGGAAATGATCTGGGCCATTAGATCAACACCATCCGACGGCCATGATTAAAACAAAAATCGCGCCATTATATATACATAAGGTTATTTTCGTAAAATTTGAAGTGGGCGGTTATGCGTTCAAAAAACAATGCATTTCATAGTTAAAAACAATGCATTTCATAGTTAAATGCAATGCATGACTCAAATTACATTTTCACAATGCATTTCATAGTTAAAAGCAATGCA
>JAPKLX010000268.1:104382-162629 GCA_026898415.1 Leonotis leonurus
CAGATCATTTCCTATTTTATACCTTAATGTTCCTTTTTATTTGAACTTCATCCTATATATATATATATAGGTTTTATGGGAGGACTCAGCCCGGAGTATATACATATCTAAAATCTTAATTTATGGGAGGACTATATATATATAATTCTGCTAAAATCTTAAAAAACATCATAATTCTGGCAATACTAATTTATAGGGTTTTATTATATAAAAATAAATTATCATAAAAGTAACGTTTTTTTGTATATATCGATGCCTAGTATATAGTAAGAAACCTTAGGTTAATAGGGGAATATTACAAGCTCACTGCATATATATAAGTCTAAACCTACATATTGAAGAAAATTTTAATGATCCGATAAATACTAAAGTACATGAAAATTAATTTGAGGATTATATCCTAGCTAGACTCAAAGTTTAGCAAGATATGTAAATTATGTGATGCAATTTTATGATTTTTATTCAACCACAGAACACAATAAAATATATGGAGCATCACTAACTAGTACTCTTACGTCTAAAATTAAATGCGTCGCAAATAATTAAGTAGAATCGAGGGAGTATTTCTTCTCTTTTTGTGAAATCTAATGTGAGATGCTACTATTAATAATAATATAATTATTGGCTGAAAAAAGTAAATAATTGTAGGAAAACGTGAAACACACATATATACATGTGTGTATATATGTTTTCTTACGAGTGTCAGCATCCAAATATTGAGTTGTTTAAAACCTATGGGTTAACAGTGAATTTCAAAGTTATGGTTGACAAATATAATAAGTCACTTAATTATTAGTATAAAAACAGAGTTTTAGATTAATTATTCACTTGAGCTGTGATCACATAACACCAGCCCTAGGAATTGAGTAAGTTTCACACATACAAACATATATATATAGATAGGATATACATCATATACAAAAGGATTTTAAAGTAGGAAATAGGAAATAATCCTATCCATTGATTTGGATGATCGGACGCATATGATTCAATTTTAAAATCATAAAAAGACGGTGCATTCCATCGCTTTGAATGATGCACGAAGGATATTTTAGTAATTTCAAAAATGGCTTCACGTGATATCGGCGAAGAATTGGACGAGAGCGGCAACTGCCATTTGCGAGAACTTGACGACGTCGCCTTCTGCGAGTAGGAGGGGAGAATTAGGGATTTAGTAGTGGAGGCGTACGAAATCCGAAGTAGAACGAAGAGAGTAAGCAATCTCGGAGGGAGGGACGGGGCGGCCACGGCTGAGCAAGAGGCCGAGCACATGCCAGGCGACGGATGAGTAATGCGACGGAGACTCCATGAGTAGTTCAGATGCAGATGTTGGTTTGGGATTAATAGAATTATTAGGAGAGAGTTTAGAGAAAGAAGAGAGGCGGAAATAAGGGATTTGGGGTCAAATTGAAATGGAAATAGCACGCATTGTTGCATTGATAATTATCTATGCCGTTGTGCGTGTTGTTGAGTCCATTCTCCGATGGTAGCCGCTTGGGGAAATCTGATTTGGGAGCAGGGGCAGTAGATCCATTAGTGGATGAGTAATGCATAATTGTAGCCTGGTTCAATGCATATTGTTCAATTCCATAATGCAACAATGATAATATACCAACAATGAAACAAAATAATTATCAATGCAACAATGTAACTGAATTAATGCAAAACTATATACTGGTTCTATGCAAATTGTTCATTTCCGTAATGCAACAATGATAATATACCAACAATGCAACAAACATAACTATCAATGCAACAATGTAACTGAAGTAATGCACAACTATATACTGGTTCAATGCACATTGTCCAATTTCGTAATGCAACAATGTAACTGAATCTCCTCTAATTGATGAATATGTGTTAAATTTGTGTTAAATTCGTAAATACATGTTAAATTCGTAGTAAATTCACGTATCTCATAAATATGGTAACTGAATCTCCTCTAATTGAGGAAAACCGACGGTTATGGTATAATTTCCTTAAAAATCTCACGTAATGTACTATTATGAAAACAAAGCCATTTTTAAAATTACTAAAATATCCTTCGTGCATCGTTCAAAGCGATGGAATGCACTGTCTTTTTAAGTAGATCAGATCTAATCATATCCGTCCGATCATCCAAATCAATGACTGAGATCATTTCCTATTTCCTACTTTAATTTCACTTTATACCTGAACCACTCCCTATATATATATATATATATTAATGTGTATATTACTATTATAATTGTATATACCTTAGTATTTAGAAATTATTGGAGGGTTGATTAATAAATACATTAAATTTAATTAATTATAATTAGTGGATGGGACTCAAAGGTCAGACGTTACATTTTCTACGCATTAGGCGATACAGAAAGGAGATGTCTGCTCTTTTTAAAGATCCATTCATCCTGGTTCATGATCCCATTTCAATACTAATCGACGGCGGTTCCAGGTATATACTTCCGCCTTCAATAACGCTTCAGATAATCATCATAGAGTTTACGATCCTAGGATTTCGATATTTATGCCCTAATTATGAAATTATGTCTAACATGCTTGACTCTAGGAGTGAGCATGGTTCGCTTCGGTTATCGAATCGAAAAAATTAAGAAAATTAAAAACAAAACCGAACCAAAAAATGTATAACTGAAATTGAACCGAAGAAAAACCGAACCGAAATTTTCGGTTCGGTAAAAAACCGTAAAAGCCGAAAATGAAAATATTAAATAAATAATTATTAAATAATATATTTAAATTTAATATTTAATATATATTTATACATTTAATAAGTAAAAATAAATAAATATTTAATAAGTAATATTTATTAAGTAATAATATATAAATAAATATTTAATAAGTAATATTAAATAAATAATTTTATATAATATATTTCGGTTCGATATTTGGTATTTTGGTTTTTTTTATACTAAAACTGAAACTGAACCGAAAAACCAAAAATACATAAATTAAAAACTGAAACCGAACCAAAAATAAAAAAACCAAACCGAATTTATCGATTCGGCTCGGTTCGGTTCGATTTTCAGTTTTTTTACCAAATTTTGCTCACCCCTACTTAACTCCGCCCCATAATGCATGCCCATTTAACATTATTTTTTACATTCTTTGATTGACGATTTATGACAATTTTAGGGGTTAAAAATTTGGGGCTTCATTTAAATTATAAAACAAAATCTGTTTGCATATACACTAAATCCTAAGGTTGCATGTGTTCTCTTTGAATTATACATTTATCACTTCAAAACGTGGAATAAGAATATAATTATCTTTTAAATTCCTTCTTTTTTATTTATTTCTACTATCTAAATTATAAATTCATCACTATTTTCCTCCTTCATTCACAACAAAAAAAAATTATTTTAGCAACAGAATTTTTCCGTTACTAAAACAAGAAATTCCGTTACTAAACGTTTTAGTAACGGATTTATCCGTAGTAATATCGATGGTTGCTAGAAAATTTAACAACGGAATGTATTCTGTTACTATATATAACAACGGAATTGTAACGGAATTTTCGTTTCTAGAATGGTTTCTTCTATTTTAGTAACGGAACTGTAACGGAAAATTCTGTTACTAAATTTTTAATAACGGATAATTCCGTCATTAATTCCGTTACTAAAATTTTACAAAAATTCCGTAACAATTCCATTGTCGATCCGTTAAAATTTAGAAACGGAAAATTTTTCCATCACTATTCTGTTGCTATATAATGCATTTTTTGTAGTGATTCCACTCTAAGGAAGGATAATATTATACATTTATCTCACATTTTCAAAGGATAAATTTATCCCTAAGGTTGTGTTCTTTTTTAGAGATAAATTTATCCTACGAAAATGTGGGATAACATTGTAATTAGTCTTCCAATCCCTTCTATTTTATCCATACCTCCAATCTAAATTATCAATTTATGATTGTTTTTCTCATTCATCACACTCTAAAGAGGGATAATATATATTATCCATCCTTAGAGTGGAATGAAAGAGAAAAAATAATGGTGAATTTATAATTTAGATATGAAATATAGATTAAAAAAAAAGGAATTTGAAGACTAATTATATTTTTATCCCACATTTTTATGTGATAAGCTTATCACTCAAAGAGAACACAACCTAAAAGCACTACAAAAAAAACGCTCATAGATGACGGATATTTTGCGTCATCTATGTAAAACTAAAAGTGTTAAGAAAGGTGGTGTCATCTATGATAAATACTTTAGATGACGGACAAAATACCGTCATCTATGAGCGCCTTTTTTTCGCTCATACATGACGCTTATTTAACGTCATCTATAATGCTATAAACTGTCATCTTAAGTATTAATAGATGACATTTTATATGTAAATACCGTCCTCTATGAGCGCCTTTTTTTTGCTCATACATGACGCTTATTTAACGTCATCTATAATGCTATAAACTGTCATCTTAAGTATTAATAGATGACATTTTATATGTAAATACCGTCATCTATGAGCGCCTTTTTTTCGCTCATACATGACGCTTATTAACGTCATCTATAATGCTATAAACTGTCATGTTAAGTATTAATAGATGACATTTTATATGTAAATACCGTCATCTATACTATATGATAGATGACATTTTTGTCGAAATTATAATGATAAATGGTCATATATACTACATTGTAGATGACATTTTTTGTGTAAACCGTTATCTTAATGTTCATAGATGACGTTTTTTAAGTTTACTGTCATCTGTGAAATAATATAGATGATGCTTTTATATTTAAACTGTCATGCTTGAGATATACCATAGATGACATTTTTTCAGAAACCGTCATCTATTCTATGGTCCATAATATGTAAATTATTTTTTGTATTTTCATATAAACCTGTTTATATATTTGAAATATAAATAAACTAATATTGTGTAAATAATAAAATACATAAACTTTACTAAAAATATCATATCATTAACCAAAAACAATCAACTAACATCCAATACAAAGCATAAAAGTCGAGATTAAGCAAATCTAGCTACATATTCATCATCATATATACAAGTCATCGATCAAATCCAACCAACATGTTTGCAAATTCATCAAATGTCTAACACATGAATTCATAATCAGACACATTACTCGGAACTACTTCGCCTTCATCATCAGGATGCCATCCTTTCCTCCACTACCTTCTTCACTCAAAAACACTCGTTCCATTTCCACAAGTTAGCAATCACAAAAACTCAATTTCACAGTAGCAGATTATGCCCAGATTAATAGCAGCAAATCACAGATATAGCGTGCTCAGATTATGCCCAGATTATGTCCACAACAAGCTCAGATCGATGCACAGGAATCAGTCCCAAATTATAGCAGAGATCAGTTAAGAATGAAGCTATAATTCCAGAAGAAGATTCAAGCAAAAATAGTAATTAAGATCAAGATTTTCAGATTTTCAACCGTTTATCCGATTTTTAGCAATTAAGGTCAAGCAATTAAGAGCAGATTTCCAACATATCCTATGCTATTCTCCTGCAAATGATCGATGATGATTTCAGAGATGTTATACTCATACAATACTGAATCAAAAGGCAGAAAGCAAATCTAAACAGAGCAATTCGATTTAGATGCACAGAGATCAGTTTCAAACAGTGAAATTCAGATTGCAGCACATTTGTTCAGATTGCAGCAATTCGATTTAAGTAACGAAGCACATTTGTTCAGATTGCAGCAAATTTGTTCAGATGCACAAAGACCAGGTTGCACATTTTTTTTACCTCATATATTTTCAAGCACGCAATTGGCCCATTCCCCACGAACCTCATCAATTTGACTATTAGAATATTGTCCTTTTTGAAACTGAAGATAAAAAAATTGTCAATTTATGGTTTACTAATAAGTATTATATAATAAAATTAAACCATATATTTTCTTACCAATGAGCTAATAGATGTGGACTGATCATTTTCCAAGCCTTCTACAATGTCTTTCATAAATCTTATCACGTAATACCCACACTGACTGTCATCAGGCTGAAGAGGACCCTATATTTAACAATAAATACAATGTACATATAAATAACAAGTTACTTATAATATAAAAATTGAAAAATGCAATAAAAGTTACACCTTTATAATTTCCCATGATGTTGTCTTCTTGAATGTCTTCTTCGTAGTTGCAATGAAACTTCTCAACGCACTTCAAAGGAAAGTAATAAGAAACAAAAATGATTAACATATATTCTCAAAAGCGTAAAAATAAAAAGGAAAAAAAGTAACTTAGCATACAAAGAGAGATATAACTATTATATATATAATGAGAGTGCATTAAGGTGCGAGGAAGGTTAAAGAAATTTATAAGCTTACGTATCAACCACACTCTTCCAAGTAAAATCGCGATTCCGGTGAGCAATCGGGTCCATCAGGTAGACACGCTCTTTGTGAGGATCAATGATTGTTAGAATCCAATGTTCACTATGCATATGAGAGTCAAATTAACATTCTTGTAATTCAAAGCAAATAGTAATGAGTTTTGTTGACTTACCCCACATTACAAGGCACCAAAACTAATTGATTTGAGTTTGCAACAAGTAACCTTTCTGCTAAATGACTTGCCCTAACTTCACTTGTCATGTGTGATCCATATGATATGGTAAATGTATTGACGAATAGAAATCTATCATTCCTCATATTTCTACACAAGTGCCTAAAAAAGAAAATATCATATCAAAAATGCAAAATATTAACTTATTGAAAATATTGATGATTGAGTTTTGTCATTCTTACCATATATAGACCAAAATGCAATTTCCAGTGATTGCTTTCAACTTACAAAATGGAACTACATCGTGATGTAAAATCCAAATGTCAATGTCTGCACCAAACACACCCTTTTGGAATGATATTTTGATTCCCTTTCCCTGATATGAGGTCTCCATCATCGGAAAGTACCACAACACCTTTGCCGGTACTCCAGTCAAGGAAGTAGTATTCCTGCCTATTTTCCATCTTGAAATCCCACATATCGGACATTCATTTGAATCTTTATACTCACTCCGATATAGAATGCAATCGTTAGGGCAAGCATGGATTTTCTCATAATCTAACCCTAACGTGCTTAGGCTTTTCTTTGCTTCGTACATGGAAGAAGGCAATTCATTACGTTCAGGAAGCAATTCTCTCATATTCTGTAATAGATCACTAAAACTTTTGTCAGTCCATCCATGTTTGGCCTTCAAGTTGAAAAATTTAACTATGGCGGACAATTTGGTAAATTTAGTACAACCATCATATAATGGTTTCTCAGAATCTTCTAGCAACTTTTGAAAATGGCTTGGATTATCTTCGTATGCATCATATGCATCATGAATCATATTTATCGGCTCATCAAAAATGTCGTTTGCATCATCGTGTCCAACTCTATCAGTTGTGCTACCATAACCTCGTTCGCAGGATATTGATGTTTTTTCCCCATGCCATATCCAGATCTCATATGTCAGGTCGATCCCAAAACGCACAAGATGTGCCCTAATAATATCAACAGGTTTCTTCTTTGTGTTACCACATTTTGAACACGGACATGGAATGTAATTAGGATCATCTGAATTATGTAGTGCAAAAGTTAAGAAAGCTTCTACTCCATCCATATACTCTTGTGATAATCTACTCATTGACATCCATTTTTTCTCCATTTTATATTAATCACTCGGTGTACCTAAACTCGTAAAAAAAGTTATGTTAAAGTAGGAGTAGTATATTAATTTGGGCTGGTATTGCTAAAGTATGTAGGGGCTTAATTTATTAATTAGTAAAAAGTTACACGTGGTATGAAAAGAGGGAATGGAGGAAGAAATTAGTTATCAAGAGTAATTAGAGATACGAATTTCAATGAAACGGGATGTGTAAGTTAATAAAAAGTTAAAATTATTACAAAGTATTCTTGATGGATATATATAGCTAGCCGGCCATGCATCACTCCAACCAACGTTAACTAACGCTTTATACATATTGAGTGTGCTGCAATAATTTAATAATATCAAAATTTTATCCCAATAAGTATTGGAAGACGGTTTGAAGACAAATCCAGAGTATTTAGATAAAAAAAAAGACTAGAAATTTTTTATGATATATATATGAATAAATTAGACTTTGAAGTCAACATCAGAAACAATGCAGCAGCTTATTGTAGGGCACAATCAGCACGTCCCATACTAGACTGTAATAAAGTTTCTTGAATTATGCATTAATGTTCGACGTGATGCAACAAATCATTAGAAGTATAGTGGGATAGATCATTGCACTATAACTTGACAGTCCTGAGAAATGTGCACCAAAGTTATGTTTAATTAGAGTGCATTTTGAATGGTTCAGATATATTTACCGGAGAGTTTTCTCTTAAGGAGATGGAATAAGACGAAAACGGAGAGGGCAGCAGTGAAGGACGTTGACAGTGCCTGGATAAATGCAGACCGGTAAGAACACCGTTATATCAAAACGCACCGGTTATTATTTACAAATTTACAATTGGAAGCAAAGCTTACCAGTCCCTTTTCTCCAAGATTGAATCTTGAAACTGAAAGCCAGTCCAAAATGGCATTCAAAGCAACGACACCTGCACTAACTAGAAAAGGACGATTTCCATCTCCTAGAGCGTAGAAAACTGCCACTAGCAAGTCTTTAACAATGATATTGCATTACCATGGTAAGAATTTACCATGTTTCCTTGAAAAACAAATCTTCATTTTAGTAGAAAAGGATATTGCATTACATGGTAAGAATTTAGTTTATAAGAACTCTGCGCGTAAAATAACTAGTTGAGTCTAAATAAAATCAGAAAAAGTTACACTCGTAATAGTAGAAAAGCTTTTAAGAAAGTACTTAGATGAAACCACAAGTGTGTACTCAAACATTTATAAATTACTTATGCTCAGCATAAGTAACTAATCCAAGGGCTTAACCTTTGACTTTGGTGAGCTGGTGTCATCAGACATGTGGCCACCCAGAGGATTATTTCCTTTTAGGCCATCTCCGGCATTTGATTGATCACTGTTTCCTGCAGAGACAACTCTCCACGTCAAACGAATGTTTCTGCAACAGCAGATTTATAAGCATATGCAGCAGAATTCTCACTATAATGATTGATGCCACAAATGACATTCCCGGTTAGAAATTAAAACCAGGTGACAAGAGCAAAAACATAGTATTTAATTTTGATGCTTCAAGAGTGACAGAAGCAGAGAAAAGAAGGAAGCACATATCAACATGTCTATGGTCCCACAACGAATATACTAAATAAGCAAGATGAAGAATTTTGAAAATGTATCAGCAGCACTAGTGATTCAGGTGACAACGCGCTATATCATCATAAAACTATCACGTACAGGTGACAACGCGCTATATCTATCAGGTGACAAACAGCACGTTGCTCGATAGTATTTATAATCGTTATGTTCTTTTATGATGTTAGTGTGCCTCGTTAAGTATCATCTAATTAAACTAATCATCTAACATGCATACGAAATCAATCAAATTAGTCTGTTCAGTTAGAACAAATTAAATTACACTTGCTCCCAGTACTATATATATATATGTATATTTTTGTAATGGACTCTGTCTCTTCTATTTAGATCTAGAATATGGAACACGTTCAATAGTAGACGAATCACACCAGGTGCAGCAGTTCCATTACCATTACAATGGATTACTTTACAGCTTGTGTTCTGATTCTAATAATCAAGATAATATAATCAGTGTATTACTCAAAAACTACAAAACATTTAGACAGAGAAATCAATAAAGTTTTTGGGAATCTTGATGTTCCAAGAGCCCCAAAGAACTGATGAGAGCTACATAACCACCTTAATTCGGAGTATTTATCCTTTTTACTTCAACGGGACCATCGATTCATATAATCCAGTCACATACTTTGCACACCAACTCCACATACACACATACCTACTCTTTCTTCACCAACCCCAGTAGCAGTGTTCAATTCACCTTACCATTCTCCATTAATCAATAACCGCGATTATGTCCCTATGTGATCAGATGCAGATACCTTCTGTTCTCCCCTTTTACTTCAAAATAATGTCCAACATTAACATAATTAAACAACAATTTATTGCCATCATTAGCCATTACCTTCTGCCACCCATTACATTATTCATAGTACATGCATGTGCTGATTAATTTGTTTTTCTTTTCCAGTTTAATGCTTTACTTCAAAATAATGTCCAACATTAACATAATTAAACAACAATTGGTCCGCCGGTGGTTGAGGAACTAAGGCAACCCCACATTTCACAAACCTTAACTTGTCAGAAATGAAGTAACAGAACATGAGAGCAATGCTCGGTTGAAGATTATTTATGTGCCTCCTAGCTAGTGGAAAGATGCATACCTCATTCAGCTAGTGGGAAGGTGGCCCGTCGCCGCTGGAAGGTGGTTGTCACCGCTGGAAGGTGGCCAGTCGCCGCTGGAAGGTGGTTGTCGCCGCTGGAAGGTGGCCCGTCGCCGCTGGAAGGTGGTTGTCGCCCGTCGCCCGTCGCCGCTGGAAGTGAAAGGGATAAATTGAAGAAGTAGCAGAAAATTGGGGGGAAGTAGCGGGAAAGAGTAGGCGTCGATTTTGGGGGGAAGAAATTGGGGGCAAGCAAGGTGGGTACGTTGAATTCAAGTTGGGAAATAGATGACACTCTATAGATGACACTTTAATTAGTATTGTTATCTATAACTAAGTATAACTATACATGACACTCTATACATGACAATTACTTTAAACTGTCATCTAATATATTAGTATACATGACACTATAATTTGTAATGTTATCTATAAATAAAGATTACACTACATACATGACGGTATTTTCAATTACTGTCATGTTTACGAAAAACACGCACATACATGACGGTATATAAAAAATACCGTCATGTATGTAGTGTAATCTATGTTTAAAATTCTTGTAGTGAAGACAATACAATCTAATTGATTAATTCTCAAGACCTCTCTCCGCACATGTAATAAAAGATGTCATATATATATAGTCAATAGATTATGTTGCAGTGTATTAGTGTAATAGTATCAACATATTCATTGTTATATCAAAATAATTAATTTTCAACCATAATTCATGTTACTGGAGTTGGGCGGAGGGTCACTGACTGGGAACCAAACCCTTTGGAGGCTCCATGTTAGGAAGGGTGTGGAGGGCGGGATGTGGAAAATCCAAACCAAATCAAAAATCAAACTAAATCAATCTAATTTGATTAGGTTTGATTTGAGATTTTACAAATTATAATAATTATGGTTTAGTTTGGTTTGGTTTTAAACTAAATAAACCAAACAAACCAAACTTTTAAATATAAATTTATTTTTATTAATTTTCTCTTTATATGTTAACGAATTGGTGATATTGCATTATATTTAGATTTATTTTTTTTATACAATATTTGTTTAGTGTCTTAGGCTATGTGAAATTATATTAATGTTGGAGTAAAAATTATAATTTTATTTTACTAAAAAGAGATAAACTTAATATCGAATAATATAATGAAAACATTTTGATGTAAAAACTTTAATAGACTCTTGCTCACGAAAAATATATGTAGACTTAATTTAATAAATAAGAGTGAAAAAGCTAAACGTTTTAACTCGTATTAAAACATTAATTTTTCATTATACTATAATTTTTGGAATATGTATTACAATTTTTTTCATTTTTTTTTTTTTGGATTAAGAAGTTCAAAATGTTGTATCAAATGTAATAGAATGTAAAGGTGCTCATGGTTCGGTTCTAATTCGAATCAAAATTGGAACAAGTAATTTCACGGTTCCAAAAATTATAAACGAAACCAAACCATTTAAGAGGATAGACAGTTATGGTTTGAACTGGAACGTGCATGCGGTTTTGGTTATAGGTTTGAATCATTTCTTTCTTTTTAAAAAATAAGATTTTATATGAAAAATTGGTGGAATTTCATTTTTATTTATTTATTATGTTTTTATTCTATTTAAATTCCAAAATAAAAATAATATTGTATTTTCAACACATAATAATATATTTTTATCTAAAATTTGGATTTAGTAAAAAAAATATGGCATTAAAACATTAAAAAAAAGTTGCTATAGAAGTTAACATAAAAATCGGTTAAAATCAAACTAAACTAAAAAAAAATTGGTTTAGATTGGTTTCATTAAAAAAAAAAATTAGTTTGATTTGATTTCCTTAAATTTAATTTTGTTTGGTGTGTTTGCACAGCCCTAGCCCGCACACGGAGCTAGCTCTCATCCAAAAGCCCGGCTTGCAATAAAGCTCTATGTTGGGGGAGGGAGGACGCGCAGGCTCTCAAAAATATATTTTTTTACATTTTAGATTTCATACCTCATTTTTTATATTCATCTATAATTTCTTCTTCAACGTTTCAACATCATCTAATTTCTTTTTTCAAAATGTCTTCTCTATTGAATGATGAAAAAATAGTCGAGGTGGAAACGATGTCCTTAGAGACGAGCAAAGAGTTTTTTTTATCAACAACGACCAGCTCTAAATATAAGAAGAAAAAAACTTATGTGCATAAAGATCATGTTCACCGCCGTCCTGACTTGGAAAGACCCTCAACTACCATCGAATAACCAACTCGCAGCGTCAATAATAAATATAAGGATTAATTGGAGTGTTCCACATCCATGCGTGATAGCCGCACTCATAATTTGAGTGAGCATAATTTAATCAAAAAAATCTAAGCGTGTTTCCATCTTTTGGTGTAATTTTTTATTTTGGTTTTTTTAACTTTTTGATTTTAAATTAATTATAATTTAATTTTCTCTTTAACTAATGTAAATTTTTTTAATTAATGATAATTTATTTTCTTTAATATTAAATTTTATTTTCTTAAATATTACTCCGTTTGTGCCAATATCATTGTCTCCTTTTATTTTCAGTACACAAATCAATAAAAATTAACAGATGGAGAATTAAACCAATAACCATTTATCAATTTTTTCCGAATTTAAGTACAAAGTCTACAATATGGGAACCCGATATTTAAAAAAGGACAAAAAATATTGGGACAAAATAGTAACTTATATTTTTGTTCAAAATATATATAAAATAAATACGAAAATCATAAAACCTGAAGATCCTAATTTTTTGGATGAGACTCGCATCATTGCATGCACCTACAAAATGTTTTTCAATAATATGACAATATTGTGTAATGCCTTGAATTCATTCAGATCATTGAAAGCTAGCATATCAATAGGAACAAATCGATTGTTTAGGTTGATGGGAGCAAGTCGATGTCCACTTCACTGATTGGTTGGTAAGTCGGTTGGAGCAAATCATCTAAGACAGATATATTCTTCACTTGTATGGATCTCTACTGCACGATCAAATAGCTATCCTGGAGCTTTTATTGAAATGATTTGTTCATCGACATGTGTCAATGACCTTGTCCTTTTTTCTAAACTATGATATTTATGTTGGGCCTCGTGTTGGGACCCAAGTTGTTGGGTTTGTACTAGGGATAAGTTTTATGTCTATAAATACATATAACCACGCTTAGCCGCAACACACAACATACTTTATCGATATTAGTGCTTAGATTGTAATAGTGTGAGAAATCCTAGCTATTCTCTATATTTTTAACTCTTTGTATTTCTTTGATGAATACAGATTTCTTACTTTTGGGAGTGGACATAGTTGACACAATGTCGACGAACAACTATAAATCGTGAGAGTGCTTTACTTATCGTTTGTTTCTTCATTTTTATTGTGTTCTTCTTCACATCTGATATCCAATTACGACAAACTGGTATAAAAATTTTTGGATTCATTTGCTTTTGCTTATCTGGTGAAGAAGATGTTTGGATTCAACATGAAGATCAATAAGTTTACGTGAAGAAATAAACTTAGCTTTTGTCAAATTAAGATTGGGGCTTGTTAAAGCAACAAGGGCTCTAAGTGCCTTTCACGGAAAAGGTGAAGGACCTTAAAAATTCTAAGATGGTTGACGAGCCCATTTTTCATGCTCTTTTGTGTCTTGCTTTTAGGTCTAGATCGAGTCTTTTTCCTTTATTTTGTATCGTGTCGTGTCTGGGAGGAAACAAACATGGGTGGCAAGATGTAGATCAAGATGGAGATCATTCTATGAAAGAGGCAAGTTTATGCACGAAGTCCCTTGAGCAAGCTGAAGCTCAAGATAGAGTACCGTATGATCATACTTCAACTTCTGTAACCACACTGGGAAACACCTTGGCCAAGACAAAGGAAAAGAAAACAATAGATGGTGGTGTAGAAGACGAGAGGCAAGATGTAAGGAGTGGCGGGAAAAACTTTCCATGTGCAAAATAAGGAAAGAAATCTCCATTTCCATCCAGCGCAAATCTGGAAGATTGGAAGCATCTTCTATACATGTGCGGATCTGCCGAAGAAGGAAAGTGCCACCACCAACCCTAGATTCGTCAAGCCGCCGCCAGAGACAGGCCCAGGCCTATTCAACCTCATATACATTCAATCTGAGGACGCAGGCTAGTAGGGGGCGGACTTGAAGGAGGGTGTGTTCGATGATTCCAGCCCGCCGTTGCATTATTTTCTTAACCTTAAGCCATGTTTTAATTCTCATGAATGATTGGCAGGAAGAAAACAAGTTCTATGAGCACCTATAATTTATGTCTTACGTTTTTATGACCTTGGTTAGGGTGGGTCCTGCCAAGAGGTAATTTTGTTAACACTACTCTTTTGTATTTAATTCCAAGTATGTTTTTCTTTATTTATTTTGTGTTATTTACTTTAAGCATGCATAGCTAGATTTATTTACTTGACTTGGAAAAGATAAGTTGAGTCGAGGCTTAGGGTCTTGAGAGGTCTAAACAAACCCATAACCATATTTGCATGTTCCTAAAGCACTAGATTTGATTTTTATACAACTTGATCAAGCCATTGGGGTTACAACAGAGTACTGGAAGCCCAAAGGGTCAAGTGGATTCCACTTTTCCATTCATAGAGATTAGTGTGGTGATGTGGATGGAGACGCCATGGACAAGGCACCTAAAAAGCGTGGAGTGTCTGTGGTGGTTGCTCCGCTAATGTCCTGTTGGGTATATTGGAGTACGCTTGGCTTGGGTGAGAGCTTTTGTGCAAGGAGGTAAGGAAGTGAGTAACTCTTATCTTCTAGGCCAAAAGGTATGCTAGGTGGGGCATTGGTGACTACGTGACGAGAAAAAAAGGGTTGTCTTGGTGATATGTTTCTTAGAGGACAAACCAGAGTCTTGCGTTGTCAAAGTGACAGGTCGTAGTGATTAGCCGAGGGGGTAGACCACATATTTACATCTTCCTTTAACCAACAACATGCAAGTACGGTGAATATCTTTGTACCAATGATCAAGACATAAGTCAAGACCCGACGAATCAATTCCAAGTCAAGTTAATTTCTCTATTAATTATCTTTTCTGTTTCTTTTCAGTTATTTATTTTTCAGTATTTATTTTCTTCTTGGTTACGACTTCTTACCCAAGGCAAGACCCAAATTCAAAATCCCAAATTGTGACATCAAGAGATGACTTCACCAACTCCCTGTGGGATCGACCTTGTGCTTGTGATAAGCAGAACCTAGTATAAAGTGTAGGTAATATAAATTTATCTTGACTATAGTGATAATGACTGAGCTTCGTCAATGGTCGTACTCAAGGAGAGAGTGAACTCGTCCATTATGTTGTGCCTCACAAACGGCATCATTAAATAGGTGGCGGCCGAAGAGTCTTCTTTGAGATTATAGTTGGGGTTTGAGATGATCTACCAAATGAAGTCACTCACCAAAAAGTTACTTTAAAGCAATTCATGTTTAGTTTTCGGATGCAGGAGAGTCAATCATTTCAGGAGCATTTGGATCAATTAAACAAAAATTATTTTAGAATTGCAGAATATTGACGTCAAGGTTGAGAACGAGGATGCATCATTGATATTGTTGGTTTCTCTACCACTGTTGTACGAGAATTGTCTTCTAGTCTTTCATCAGTGAAAATGACACCACCAACTGAGAAGAGGTGAGTTCAGCTCTCCACAAAAGAATACTCTGAATCATCTAATGATGGTTTCGCCTTACTCGCGAATAGCCAAACCCATATCAATGATGAACGAGTTCTGTAATAAGAGGAATCTTATCATATTTTTCAATGCAAAGAATGATTTTTCATGTATGTATAGATCAACAATGGTAACATCTCGATGGCCAATAACTCGATGTCCAAGGCAATTGGACTAGGTTCTATCAGGCTGAAGACTCAAGATTACAAAATCTGCATGTTGAACGATTTCAGCAGACACACTCCCTAGTTGACGAAGATATTAATTTCTCTAAGTGTCCAATACAGAAAGAGTTTCATATTAAAAGGTCAATGTGCAGTGTTGTAAGTATGAAAAGGTTCAGACGTGGTTTCAAACAAAGTGAATAGGGGGACTTGTAAGTAACTTCTAAGTATGACCAAGTTGTGGCACATGGGGCTTACATATAAGAGTGAACGGGGGATGCAAATTCTGAGTAAACTTGATCTTCCCCAAGGGCACAAGGTTGATGGCCTCAACTTTTCATGGGGCACATAGAGGTCATGAAAGGTTTTAGAATTGGTCTCTCTTTGAGGGAAGAGTCATCCTTTGTAGAAATGTGGTTTTCGATAAGAAGACGAAGTGTGATCTACTAGGGGAATAATTCATGGAAGAATGACTAGAGAGCTTGATGAGGGTGGTGCAGAGGAGCGGGTGGAGTTGCAACAGGATGAGGAGCAGCTAGCTGAACTTATTCACATGGCAGGTTAGTAGCCAGATCATAAAGCATATCGTGATTGATCTTTGGGTGAACAACTCTATGATGGAAACACGGGACACCAAAACAAGTTAGATTATGAGGAACCAAGAATTAGCTCTAGCAAAACATGTCTATGTAGAAGAGCAGTGTCTACATTTGGGTATGGAAGCAGATCAGTGCAACATAGCTCTGGACCGAGCTACCAAGATTGGAGCATAACATCCACTGCCCTATGATTTCAATGAGATGGTTGGATATGTTATGAAAGTCGCATAGGAGCTGGAATATTTTGATTCGTCTACCTATAGAGATGTTGGGACGTGTTTAGAAGCCACACAAGGCTTGCAGCAATGGGAGATGAGATCGAGTCGCTTCACAATAATTATACTTGAGATCCAGTACAACGACCCGCAGTGAGACAAATAGTTGCAAATAAATGGGTTTTCAAGAAGAATTAAGGTTTAAATCCAATAGAAGACATGAAATATAAAGCTTGAGTGATTGCAATTGGGTTTAGTCAAGTGTTAAGAACCTTCTTGATTATTGCATAAATTATTGTTTATGGGTTTTAATGATACGAAATCATAGATCAAAACCATAGAGTTCTGTTTACATTTGTGTGTTTTATATATATGATGCTTAGTTGTTTAAATGCTTTAATAGTGTGCAGATTGTCACGGTGTAAGGACATATCGAGTAAGAATAAATCATGTCCATAGAAGATTGATATGTAGTTCATATTATGTCTAGTTAGTATTAGACTTAGCAGTTTGATCTAAATGTAAGGAAAAATCGAGTCCATAAAGATCATCTGTAACGCTGGTAACATGTCAACTAACATGTTATGACATATTGATAATATAACAACTTAGCCAATAAAGCATGACCTTATTATTTGTAGCAGGTTAATCAAAGTCTAAGAACAAATCATTGTAACGATATGTTCATATGATTAACCTGACTTTCTAGTCTTATGATTTAGAGCATATAGTTGGAAGCACAGATCATGAACCAGACTAGTAGAACAAATCGAGAGTTGGACAGAACAAGGGGACCAGATGACATATTCTAAGAGAGGAATAGAAGACTTGCTAGAGGAGTAGATCATCAAGAGAGAGCTCAAAACACAGACCTAGAGATGACTTGATCTGTGTGCCAAACATGTTGTATCATAAAGATTGGAGGAAACTAATGACCTACCTAAATAGATCAAAACCCATCTGTTCAATGCTACGTCAGATGACACGTAGGACAAACTCCAACGACTTGAAGTATCGTCAGCATTCAACACTCATATCTGTAGTCAATGCAATCATTAAATGTTGTAACAAGTATTTTTCAAATACTACGCGTATAAATACTTCATGCCAGGGTTCAAAAATTGTGATCGAGCATAGATTTGAGCCACTAGAACTATACCTTAGATTTGAGCCTTCAAACCAAACACTTCTAGATTTCCTCCATAGAAAAGTAGTCTTAAGCTCTATAATAGAGAAGCAAGGAGGAAGATAACTTCATAAATACCCAAATTTGATCTCGTACTCAACGAGTTTAGACAAGTGAGTTGTAATCTCGTTCTCTACGAGTATAAATAAAAGAGAAATGATTCTTACTCATCGAGGTTAAATAAGTGACGGATCCAAGGTTAAGGGATTCATCGATGTAGTTTGGATCGATCATGGACGTAGAGAGTTTCCTGAACCACATTAAATATTGTGTGTTCTTTATCACACCTCTATGTCGAGAATTGCTTGAGCAAATTACTCACTCTGTACTAGAGGACTTAACCTTTTATTCTTATATAGTTGATCTGTGCAAGACAAAACGTATGTATCTCGATTGGCTATTCAACGCAACCGCGCAAAAATGGTTGACTATGATTAGATATTCACACATACACTACACATGCTCTTCTCGAGACCCAACAAAATGGAATGAGTTCACTAAGATTAGATATTTACACATGTGGTTAAACTTACTTCCATCAAGGTTCTACTTCAAACGAAGGTGGCCCATCGGGACATGGAAGTAGAGAAGCTGCCAGCTGGACGTTAAGATAACTTTTTCATGGGGAGATAGATAAGGACATCTATATGACGAAACCAAATAATTACCAGATTCTTGGAATGGAACCTCATATGCAAACAAAAAAGTCTTGTTATGAACTAAAGCAGTCCACGAGGCAATAACAAAAGAGATTCGATGGGTACATGAACCAGATTGGCTACAACAGGAGTATGTCCGATAGTTTTGTCTACCATAGAAAACTGGAAGATGGTTCATTAATCTACCTGAACCTATATGTTGATGACATGCTTCTAGATACCTAGGACAAGTATGAGATTCAGAATGTAAAAAGTCATCTTTATGCTATGTTTGATACGAATGATTTGAGTGTAGATTAACAAATTTCGCATATAAAAAAATATACGGATAGAAGTAAGAGGAAGTTGTTCCTCTCATAAAAGAGCTATATCGAAATGATTTTGTCTCTTTTTGGCATGTGAATAGCCAAAAGTATAGATACACTAAGTGCATCAAATTTAAAAACTATATATTCTTTTTTTTTTAATTTATAAATCTTACAGATTAATTAAATTAATCTTAAATGTTAAAAAATAATTATATATCTTATCTAGATGGGATGAAATATAATACTACGCATAACATTGAAACAAAATAAAAATAAATTTTAAATTTAAATTTAAATTTAATTGTTTGATATGTAGTGTGCGCGACATTGAATGACATTGAATCTTATTTTTATCGATACAGATTAGGATTTATTAATTTTTAACTTAATAGGGTTCGTTATAAAAATAATAATTAATGGATTAGGTTGCTTCTACTCAAAACAAAAGTCTATTTGTTTTATGGAGTATTAATTACTACTGCAGCGCTTACATATTTATTTGAATGGTTCCAATATTTAATTAAAGTCCATAACAACATAATGTTTTGGTGGCTGCAACTAATTGCATCAATCAATTGGTTTATTAATTAAAATTATTTGGATGTATTATCAATTATAGTGATTATGACCTTTCAAATTCTTCAGTGCAATTATAACTTTATGGGAAAAATTAAGTTAGTTAAATTAGATGATATCACATAATATTGGTGTGTGAGTATATATATATGTATAATTTTAAAGCATTTTCATTGATTTCACATGTCCTAAAACACAACTATAGCCGAAGTATGACTGAATAATGAATTATTTGATCTGTCCCTTTAAAAATGATCACATTTTTTTTTATTAGATTATCTTATTAAAAGTGGTCATTTTCTAAAAAAGTAAAAAGTTTTACCTTCTCGTAGTGATCTTTTGAATGATAAATTTATCTCTACAAAATAAGGATTAAGAGTATAATCACCCTTTAAATATTTTATTTTTTATATATAATTTCTATCTAAATTATATGTTGGGAACTCTGTTAAATGGTTTTGATGATAGTTATCGAAACACACACTTAGATTTTACTCAAGTGTTTTACCATCACAGAACGTAATATGTTCTGTGTATGGAGTTGATCTAATTATGTAGAGATAGTAAGATCTGTATCAAAATCTGTCTATAGCACATCAACTTAGACTTAAGTTTTACTTTTTTGTTTGATTATAGATTACCATGTAAAGGAACATAACGTACACTACAAAAAAATTTTAAACTGGCGACGGAATTGTATTCTGTCGTCCTCTGGCGACGGAATTTAACAAATACGGCTAACGACGGACTGACGACGGACTGGCGACCGTTATTTTGGCGCGTAAGTTGGCGCGAGAGTTAACGACGGATTTGGCGACGGACTGGTCCGTCGTCCGACTGTTCCGTCGTCAGATCCGTCGTTAACATTTTAATTTTTTTTTTAATTAAATTTTATAGCGGACGACGGACTGGTCCGTCGCCCAGTCCGTCGTCCCACCCTATTTAACGGGCAGACTTCCCTTTCGCGAAACAGAACACTCAGGCGCCCAAAATCCTTCCAACCTCCGGCGATTCTGCTCCTCTCTGGTGAAATCGAAGCTCCTTCCACCAAGGTAAGTATATTCGGCCGTTCTCCCTTCCCCTATCTTAAAGTATCTCGTTTTCTAATTTTCTACCCGTTTAAATTCGTTGCCGCCCAGACTTGCTCCACCAAGCTGCTCAGCCACCGCCTCTGCGCCGCCGCCCAGACATGCTCCGCGCCACCGCCGCCTGCCGGGCTCCGCCCCAACCGCTCCAGTACAGCCGCAGGTAAGGTTTTTTTTTATTTTTTTATTTTCTGAATTCTTATTTAAATTGTTAATTGTTGTTAATTGTTAATTATTTTTTGATAATTGTTGTTAATTGTTAATTCTTTAAATTGTTAATTGTTTTTTGATAATTGTTGTTAATTGTTGTTTGATAATTGTTAATTGTTGTTAATTGTTAATTGTTAATTGTTGTTAATTGATATTTTTTAATTGTTAACACTTTTTTTTTCTAAATTTTAATTGTTAATTGTTGTATGATAATTGTTAATTGTTAATTGTGTTGTTTGATAATTATATTGTTAATTGTGTTAATTGTTGTTAATTGTTTGATAATTGTTAATTGTTTGATATATGTGATTAATTGTGAGTGTTAATTGATATATGTGATTAATTGTTAATTTTGTGTTAATTGTTGTTTTTAATTTTTTGAATTATTTGAAAATTTTGATTAATTATTTAGTTAATTGTTATTTAAAATATTTAGATGTTTAATTTGTTTTAATTATTGCTAATTATTTGATAATTGTGGTTTTAGTGTTAAATTAAATTATTGTTAATTAGTATAACTTTAAATTAAATAGTTAATTAATTGTTTACTTAGTTTAATTATTTAAGTATTTTAATTACTTTAGTTAATTGACTAATTTGAATAAATTTTTTAATTATTGTAATTAATCTAAAACAAATTAGTTTAGTTAGTGTTAGTGTTATGGATAATTGACTAATTTGTCTGCTTGATGTAAATTAGTATATCTTAGTTTAAATTCTTAATTAATTAGAGCAGGACTTGTTAAGTAGTATTATAGTTTGTTAATTGAGCGTTAGTTTATTAATTATATGTTTAAATTGTTTAAGTAGGGTTTATTTATTTACGCCTGTCGCCTCGAGACTCCCCTCTCAGCCTTTCCGAGCCGCCTTCTGCTGCTCCGGCGTTCTCTACTTCGGTGAAAGGTAATTAAATTATAATAATGTACTTATTTAATTACTTAGGTTAATTATATGTAAATAATTAGGTAATTAAATATATTTGGAGACGTAATAAATTGTTTAGGTCAAGTTTGTTTAAGATTATTAATTATCTTAATTTAGATTAATAGTTGTTGTATTTGACATTGGGATAGACATAATTAATTTCTTAAGGATCTTCTCCCTTTGGGATAGATTTTGATTATGTCTTAAGGATCGTCTCCCAATATGATCAGTAATTGTTCTACGAACCTCGTTGTATTTCGATTTACATGTTGTGATAATTGATCAGTAATTGTTCTACTTAAGGATCGTCTCCCAATATGCACGAGTTGTTGTTATATTTTGATGATATATATTTATATGACATGCATGTTGGGATAGTTTGATGACCTTAGCTGACTTGGTTAGATTAGACACAATTACTTATGTAGTTTAAATAATATCGGGGGTAAAAATTTTGATTGTAACATGTAACCCACCCTTATTAATGACCGAAATGATCGTCATCTCCAAATGCGTAGCATCAAACAATCTAAGCATCAGCATGTAATTCATAAATGCAAATCAATGACGTACAAAACATTTTAAATGTAAGCATATTCCCTCTCTCTATTAAAGTCCAAATAATTAAGATGCATATTATCGCCCTTGGGCAAATCCAAATAATTCAATTTCTGTACTGAATTTGATAATGATTCAACTTCACTATTGAACTCCAAATGATTCAACTTCTCTATTGAACTCCAAATGATTCAACTTCTCTATTGAACTCCAAATGATTCAACTTCTCTATTTATCTAAATGAAGATGAGAATGAGGAAGATGAAAATGATAACGATGAAGAGGATTCTCCTTAACACTTTGTGTAGAAAACTTAACACATTCGAATTTCAAATTATTAATTATAAATGCAACTTGTTAATTATATGTTCAATATAAACCTTCTACGTATTAATTAATAAGTCTATCATGAATCTTATTTATCTATTTATTTTCAACATAATAGATGTCTTACAGTCGGCGAGAGGATGTGGGGACTCCTCGTGGTAGGGGTTCACGCCGATCACAGCTCTCCCTTGGACGGGGTAGTTCCCCCGGCTCATCGTCTGGATATGAGTTCGGGACCGGCGGTCTGAGCCACCATATAGCGGTAAGTTTTAATTTAAATCTAATATATATATATATGTATTAGATTTTCAATATTTATAATATGTATATATACTAACAAATGTTCATTTCTCGTTTACATGCATGCAGACTGAGGTGTTTCGCCGTGCTGACGAGGAGCGGGCCCAGCTACCCGAGGGGGACCACGATGCAGTCGACATCAACGAGCTGTATCTGAAGGTTCTTGGCGGCCCGGACAAGAAGAAGAGGATGTTCGGCACGGGAGGCGCGGCGAAGGCCCTCAGAGCATCCAGATTCGGGGGATCCTCGTCCACATCACGCACATCTAGAGACGAGGTTGAGGAGCTGCGGCGCCGAGTCGAGGAGCAGGATCGCGAGCGCCGTGAGTACCTTGCTCAGCAGCAGAGATTGGCTGAGCAGATGGCGGTCATGCAGGCTCAGCATGCCGAGATGATGCGCTGGATGCAGTCTCAGCAGGGAGGAGGTAGTGCACCCTTCTTTCCCTCTTATCAGCCTCCCCCGTCCGATGCCCCTCCCCAGTTTCCTCCTGATGATGACTACGATTCGTAGATGCTACTGATACACTTCTCTATTTTTTTATTTTATGGTTTTTCGTGGGATGTTACTGATACAATTATTTATTTTGTTCATTATATATATGAAATCCGCGTTCATTTTGAATTTCATTTGATTGGTTCAATTTTAAATTATTGTTCAATGTTGAATTATGTTTGTATTGTTTGTTATGACACGTTTTAGGTAATGAATAATAAAAAAACAAAATTATTTATTAAACAATCAACGTTGGCTGGCGACGGACTGCAGTCCGTCGCCACTAACGACGGATTAAATCCGTCATTAGCTTTCCGGCACCGTCAACGGCCTCCGGCAGACTCTGGCGACGGATTTTAGTCCGTCGTGGCTAACGACGGATAAAATCCATCGTCAGTTCGTCGTTAGCTAACGACGGACTGTGTTTTCCATCGTCCGAGGAGCTAACGACGAACGAAATACAGACGGAAAAAATACGTCGCCAGTCCGTCGCTAGCCCCTCGGGACGACGGATTTTTCCGTCGCCAGAAGGGCTTTATTTTGTAGTGGTAAGTCAAGTTCTGGTCCTAATTCAAATGTACTAGACTTAGTATTTCTTTGTGATGCTGAAATGTTAAGAAAAGAACATGAGTCATGTTTTGTATCTATAGAGCATCTCCTTAGACTAAGTTCAAACTTTTAGGGTTTTCTCATTTTTATATTAACAAATAATAAATAAGAATAACTTGAGTAGCAATTCAAGTTCTTCTTGTTAGGAAGAATTAAACTCGCTCAAATAATGCCTTAGGTTGTGAATGACAAAGATTAAGTATAACTTTTTAAGTTAAACTAAAACTAAGTTGTGTGTGGAATTTGGTGGTTTAATGCTCTTGTTAAAATGAAAACAGTTTTCTTTACTCACGATTTTAGCAAACCAAATTAAGATATGATATGAAGAAGATGATAAAATAAAACAAATAATAAAATAAAGAACACAAGTAGTTAACGTGGATCGGGATAAATTTTTCCTACGTCCATGGCTCGATCAAGAACTAGGTCGAAAATCCACTAAGCTTTCCGTTCTCTTTACTCGTTGAGTACAAGCCACATGAAATATCAAATCTAGATATTATCTTATAATTACACTTCTTCTTCCATAGATTGATAACTATAATCTAAGAAATACACTTTCTTCGATCTAAACTAGACCTTAACTTTGGTTTTGAAAAGATTTTTCCAGAAAATACACTCAAGAGAATTCTGAAATGCTGGAGTGTTTTTGAGCGATGGGAGCTTGAAGATTTTTTAGCAGAGTAATGGCAGTTTCATTCGTTTGGATTCTCGTACTCATTTCTGGTAGTGATCGTTGTATATATAGTCGCCATTGCTAGAACTAGACGTTGTAGAAGATGAAGAATCCTTCTACTTTGCTGGAGTGATGTGACACGTTTGTAGAAGCACGCGCCGCCTGCATTGCGTGTTGTAACGACCAATCATGTGATTTCCTAGTGTTTGCCATACCCAGTATGATTCATCGTACAATAAATATTATATTCTTGTACTTCATTCCTTAAAATATTTCCTTTGATCTGACAACACACTGAATGGTTGACTTATGAAAAATTTAGGTATGTCGATAGTCAACCGTAGTTAATGTGAGGGACAACTAGCTTGACTTCTTCTAACAGATCGTTTCCTACGATCTGTCCATCGAGCTATCCATCAAGTATTAATTTGTTTGATACCAAATTAATACTTTGATTATTCTCCTTCATTCTTGTGTCCATCATGATAAATGCAACAAACAAGATTTGGGTCAGATCGTTCAGAAAACAATATGCTTGTCGTAACAGCGGGCTGCGTGAATTGGTATAGACAATCTGTTGGCTCCAAGATCGTTTACTCGTGATGGTTGAAGTCTTCATAAATCTTGTACTAGAGAACAACTTGTTCTATATGACATGTGATTTTTCTAACCATCTGTTCTTTTACAGTTGTATTTGTTCTAAATATTCCAGAAAACACAAATTGTTCCTATATGTGAGTTTGAAACTTCACACTCCTTTTTACAATGTTCATCTGATAAAATCTATTCTATATAAAATGAATTCTAAAACCATGACAAGTATAAAGGACAACTAGCTGCAGGATTTAGGGATAGATCGTTAAACCAACGATCTGTTCCTAAATAATTTAACTACTTGTTTATAATGAATATATACTCGTCGATATGGGGATCAATATGTCCAGGATAGCTTTTTAAGAATAATATAGATCGTATAACTATCGATCTGGTCCTTTTATAGTCAAGAGTTCCTTAAAAGATGATATTGACCACTTGGTTTTAGTATCTTGAATTAACTAAGTATTTTTTCGATAAACATCATCAAAACAAAAATAAATTCATGGGGTTCCCAACAATTTCTCCCTTTTTAATGATGTCGAAACTACAACTTAGATAATTTTTCTTAAGTGTTGAAACAATAGATAGTTTATAACAAGTAGTAGATAAGAATATATAAAGCAATAAATAACAAGCATAAAAACATTGCATGGACAATGAGATATTTTCATCAGGTAGTTTTTAGGAACCAAAAACTTCAAACGTTCATTGATGAGAGCAGCTGTTTACAAATAGAAAGAATTAATGTAGACAGCCAGTGTAAAATTAGATTAGAAAAGTTTGAAAGTTAAAAGCATCTTCATTGTGGAGATGGTTGTTGTTGATCCTTCTACTGGGACTATTGTCGTTGACGCTCAGCTAGCTGCGCCCTTCTCCTCTCGACCAATCCTCTCTTTCTTAGTTCGAAGGACACATTATAACTAACATATATCCCGTGTAATATCTTCCTGTAATCTTGATTGTCCAGATCGATGGGAAAACCCATGTGGTTCCAGCAGGTAGTAGTACTCCATAACAAATCTTTTGACAATTTTCTTCCATTAAGATGCTTTCTTCCTGTGAAGCCATGTTAGATTTTCTGACTTCGAGAGTTGGAATTTGGCAAAAAATTTGAAAATGCGATTTGTTTGTTCATCTCCTTCCTCTGGAGTCGAGCTTTAATCCTTCATTTTAGCATCCATCTACTTTTGCCTCTCTTTTTCAGCTCTCCATAATTTCCTGAACTCAAGATTGTCAATCTGTTCTGGTTTATAACCAGCCAGGAACATCTCCTCCTCCTCATCTTTATCTGTGTAGAGTTTCTTTCCTTTCTTTTATGCAACTAGCCTAGTTGCATTCTCTTCTTCTTCCCTTCTTGCTTCCTCAACATTTTCAACTTCTAGCCCCCTTGCCTCAGATAGCTGTTTGGCAGTTAGTTTCTTCTTGGTAGCTGGATTCTTCTTTACACCTGGTTTTCGTTGAGCAGCGGGCATTTCATCTTTAACTTCTCCTTTTTTGACATCATCAAAGAAGTCTTTAGAGATGATGAGTCGAAGGGAAGCGATCTCTTCTTTCAATTCTTTGAACTTGTTTTAAGCTTCCTCCTTGTATTGCAGAAATGTGGAAATTTTTCTATTTATATCATTGAATTGCTTTTCATTCCCATTGTTGTGGTTGACTAGCTTGACCAGCAGATCGATGTCCACACCTTTCATCTCCTTGATATTTTTATTTATCATGTAAGTTTCATCCCCTATGGCAACATCTGCATCCTTCAAACCTTGGGTAATAGGTCTTTGAGCACTATTGACACTTCTTTTTTAACAACAGCTGAAATAGTTATTTTCTCCATGTCAAGGTATTGCTGCTCCACAGCTTTCTTGAATTTTTCATCAAATTTATCAACCCCGGCCTTGTACAACGCGAGTTGATGGTCGTTGGATTCCTTGTATTTATCAAATACGTCCTTGTCTCCATCCAAATCCTTATGCAATTCTTCTGACAGACTATTGTGAGCTCTCTGGAAATTTTCTTCAACATTGTGTATAACTTTCTCAGCAGCATCAAATACAAAGTTTGCTAAGGCAGCACTCCGGTCATTGATTCGAATGTGAATCAATTCATTTATCGGCTCACGAGTCATGGGCTTAAGGGAAGAGGAAAGCAACTTGTCTAGATAGTAATGTGTATAATCTTCTAGAGCTCTTCCCTTAGTATAGCTTTCCTCAGTTGGTTCTGCATCAACCAATGGGCCAGTCATAATCGGGGCTGATTTCTTCTTCTTCGGAGGAGGATTACTATCTGGCACGGGATCCTCCTTGGAAGATTGTTCCTTTTCTAGCATAGGTGGAGAAGTGGGAGATTGAAGTATGTTGTCAACCTGTTGGACTTCTTCTAAAATATCGTTTCCTACAATCTATCCATCGAGTTGTCCATCAAGTATTAATTTGTTTGATAACAAATTAATACTTTGATTATTATCCTTCATTCTTAAGTCCATCATGATATATGCAGCAAACAAGATTTTGGACAGATCGTTTAGAAAACGATCTGCTTATTGTAACAGCGGGCTGTGTGAATTGGTATACACGATCTGTTTCTTCCAAGATCGTTTACTCGTGATGGTTCAAGTCTTCATAAATCCTGTACTAGAGAACAACTTGTTATATAGGACATGTGGTTTTTCTAACCATCTGTTCTTTTACAGTTGTAGCTATTCTACATATTCTAAAAAACACAGATCGTTCCTATAAGTGAGTTTGAAACTTCAAATTCCTTTTTACAATGTTGATCTGATAAAATCTATTCCAGATAAAATGAATTCTAAAATCATGACAAGTATAAAGGACAACTAGCTGTAGGATTTAGGAAGAGATCGTCAAACCAACGATCTGTTCCTAAATAATTTAACTAGCTATTTATAATGAGCATATAGTCGTCGATATGGTGATCAATATGTGCATGATAGCTTTTGAAGAATAATACAGATCGTAAACTAACAATCTGCTCCTTTTATAGTCCAGTTATTCCTTAAAAGATGATATTGACCACTTAGTTTTAGGATCTTGAATTAACTAAGTGTTGTTTCGATAAACATCATCAAAACATAAATAAATTCGTGGGGTTCCCAACAGAGTACAATTCAACGGCTCGTTCGTGCGCCAAAAGTATTCCAACGGCTAGTTCGTGAATCAAACACTATAAATACTTCTTCAAGGATTCTACATCAACTACCGGATTACAAGCACTTAAACTCTGCAGAAATTTCAAACTTACAAAGTACTCTGTTGGGATGTGGACTCCAACACCTCCTGGAGGGTGAGCCCTCCATGTATTGTATCCGAGAGAGATTATGGGAGTGCGACCTGCCTCAATCGAAAAGGGCCTGCACTACCATTGTTGACGAGAGGTAAAATAATTGATTAGTACTACTCATACCAAAATGGTGCATCATCTTTTCAGGTGACCCCTTAGTAGAAACTCCAAGGTTAAGCATGGTTGGCTTGGAGCAATAGTATGATGGGTGAGCCTGTCAGTGAGGACAAAGCAGGTTGGGAAAGAAAGTGTTGGTGTGTGGTACGTCAAGTCTGATGGGTGCTCCCGATCCAACATACTCAATATTCAACGCGATATACACTCACTTTACTTAGTGTTTCTACAAATTAGAATCCTTGGTTCTTTGCCCTTAGAGATTATATCTTATGCTAGAACACTCACTCCACATAGAAATAAATTGTATTAAGTTGCACTGTACTGTAATATTAGTTCTAGTCTTCCTCTATCGTTGTAACCCAGTAAGTTAAAGGTCACGACCTCATTCGTCCACTGCAGAAATCAAGTTAGGATTTCTTGTAGTGACTGCTTCTCTGCCAGTCCAAATAAGCGAGAAGATTTTTCACAAGTTAGTGAATTACTATCGAGATTGATAGTCCGTGGACGTATGGGGTGTTTTCCCGAACCACGTTAAAAACTCTATGTTCATTACTTTACAGCTTTACCTTCTACATTTTATTACATCATCTATATTATGTTTAGTGCATAATCTGTAAACAAACATATAAAGAACACTTAGTTTAAACAAAAAGGTTTTCATTAATTTGAGGAACATATTTAACCACCACATTTCGCATATTCTGTCTCTCATCTTCGGTGAGAACAGAACACTCTAACAGAACTTTATTACTTGGATCATGTTCTGTGTTTATAAAACACATAATCTGAACACCCAGATCAACAACTTTATGTAATCTGTTAACTTGCCAAGAAAACGAGAAAAGGTAAACATTGGTGTACTCCCCCCGAATATACCAATAGCTTTTCAATCGGGACCAACATTATAATTTCATAATTTGTCCTTCTTCCATCACACTCTAAAGCATTCCAAATTTAGAATTATAATATTATTACTCATTGGAGTGAGATGAAAGAGGAAAAATAATGGTGAAATTCCTATTTATATAGAAGGGATAGACAAAAAAGAAGGAATTAAAATGAAAAATATATTATTAGTCCTCATTTTAGAGGGATTAATGTATGTCTTTCAAAGAAAACACAGCATAAGTATTAATGTATACTTTTTTAAAATACAACACTTTATTTTCATAATATCTTTATCGGATCACTTGTGAGCGTTTTTAGCAGGACAAATGGAGTAGTTAAAATTCAGTCCACCGACTTAAGTATAGCGATACGCTTTATTAAAGACTTCATACAATCAAGTGTGCTTGCATAGTTGATAAATGGATATAAATTGAAAATTTTGATATGTAAATATTGCAACAATTTAAATATACATTTATTAAAAATTGTTAATATAAAATTTAAAATTTAAAATCTATATCCTTTTGATAGTAGATATAAAGGCATTTATTATACATATTTGTCAATTATGCTTAATTATTGATCTATTGTTGTATATTATTATAAGTGTATCAAAATAGTTACAGACTTCTACCTTGTACAATATGAATGATTCGACGATATAGAGCATCTCATCTAGAAAAAGAGCGCGTCAGGAATTTCAGATGCTACTCCTTGTACAATTTGAAAGGAACATTTTATTTGAAAACTTTTTTTTTCCACCTGCATCGTCTTTGTTCCTTTTTCCAGGTTTAGAAAGACTAGTTCAAAAGGACCAAGAAAAACTTATTTAGAGTAGAGGTAGAACATTAGGACAATTTTTTTGCACTAACCACTGTTCTACCTCTTTAGTTGTTTTACATCTTTCCTGTCTAATTAGCTTGATTGTTCTCCCTTTTCGCTATAATCGGACTTAGCATTGGCCAATTCCCCCACTCTAGCCCTGCTTCTTTGAATATGATCAAGTGGAGAGTTATTTTTTCGTAGAAATACTTTATTGTCTTTAATCTTAATTAAATTTCAAAAAAAAAAGAGAAATTCTCTCCACCTATACTCCACCATTCACTACAAAAAATGCATTATATAGCAACGAAATAGTGACGGAAAAATTTTTCGTTACTAAATTTTAACGGGTTAACAACAGAATTCTTACAAACTTTTTGTAAAAATATTTTAGTAACGAAATTTTTCGTTACAGTTCAGTTACTAAAATTGAAGAAATCATTCTAGAAACGGAAATTCCGCTTATGTCATTGTTAAATTTTTTAGCAACCATTGATATTACTACGAATATATCCGTTACAAATCCGTTACTAAAACGTTTAGTAACGGAATTTCTTATTTTAGTAACGAAAAAATTTCGTTGCTAAAATAAAAAAAATTGTAGTGATTACTGCAACCATAATCTATCGCCTCCGCCGTTGCCAATATTGTCGCCGTTGCCGCTACCACCGCTGTTACAATTTTCTCTGTTTTGTCTCAAACAAATCTATACAAATTATACAAGCATGATCAAGTGACAATTATTCTCGTGTAATTTCATATCTACAATCACACATGTAATTATATAAGCATGATTTGTTTTGATCTTGATCATATAATTTTATGGCTACTTTTATTTTTTAGTAAGTGATTATGTATGGTTGCAATATCAATTTAAAATCCATAACAACATAATATTTTGGTGGCTGCAACTAATTGTCATGAATCAATTGGTTTATTAGTCAAAATTATTTGGATTTATTATCGATTATAGTGATTATGACCCTTCAAATTGGTGAGTGCAATTATAACTTTATGCGAAAAGTTAAGTTAGTTAAATTAGATGATATCACGTAATATTTATATATATATATATATATATATATATAGGGAGTGGTTCCAATAAAAAGGAACAATAAAGTATAAAATAGGAAGTAATCTCGTCCATAGATTTTCATCAACGGACGGATGTGATTACATCTCATATTTTTAAAAATCTGGAGAAGACGGTGCATTTCCACCAATTGAACAATGCACAAGGGTTATTTAAGTAAATTCCTAAATGGCGGTTTTTTCAATTGAATCAATACACAATCATTCTACAAACATTAATTACGTGAATAGAAAATAAAGTTATCATCTTCCATACACAACCACAACAAATCTGCTAACCTCTACACAAAAATCTCCATACACGACTCTCAACCATTCAAATCAAAAGAGGAAGAAGGTCATTGCGTCTCAATGTAGAAGAAGTGGTGTTGGTTTTAATTTTTCTCGCGATCTACGGCCGTTCGTTTGCGATTCTGTGCACGTCGATCTGGTGGTAATTCGCTCCGACGATATCCGGATGTAGCACGGCGGCGGCTGGTGGTGGTGGTGAGAGGAAGTAATTATCAATGCAACAATTTAACTGTAACTGAAGTAATGCAAAATCGTAGCCTGGTCCAATGCAAATTGTTCAATTCCGTAATGCAACAATGATAATATACCAACAATGAAACAAAGTAATTATCAATGCAGCAATGTAACTGAATTAATGCAAAACTATATACTGGTTCAATGCAGAACTTGTTATTTGACAATTCAATTATACAAACATGTATACTGATCTTCCACCAAACCACAATCAGACTGCATTTCACTACTCTCAATCATCGGTTTGATTTTTATTCACGTTCAATCGCTGCTAATATTATGTGTTAATTTGGTATTAAATTCACAAATCTCATAAATAAGGTAATTCAATCTCTCTACTTATGAGAATCGGCGGTTATGGCAATTCCTTTTATTAAGCATCACGTAATGCAGTTATGCAACAAACATAATCTCTCTCCTGTTTCAATTTTACTAATATACCCTTCCGCCAATTTTTTTAATTATTTTAAAACATTAATTCACAACCGTTAGATGATGCAAATCTAAGAATGGGATTACTTCCTATTTTATACTTTATTGTTCCTTTTTATTAGAACTTCCACCTATATATATATATATATATATAATGATAGGATAATGCGAAAATCAAGTCTTAAATATGAACTACTAAAACTTATGCATGTTACGTATTATTTTGATGTATTTACACGTAAAATCTTACTGCATAACATAATAATGCATTTTTTTCATTAACTAATGCATTATAATTACACGTAGATTTATTGTCACCGCTGCCCGCTGTTACAGCTACCTATGTCTTGTCTCAAACAAATCTATACAAATTACACGAGTATAAATGACAATTATGTTTGTGTAATTTCATCTTCACAATCACACATATAATTATACGAGCATAATTTATTTTGGTTGTGCTCATGTAATTTTATGACGGGGCTATTATGGTAAAAATTGTTATATATTTTTTACATTTTTTTTAATAAGTAACTATGTCTTACTTTTTTATTTGAGCATCGGCTATTTAGGATTCAGCCTCTTATTAAAAAGTTTAAGTTTGGCATTCGCTTTCTTTTATTGGAGGTTCAACATAATTATTTACTATGTTTTTCTTAGAAAATATTCTATTTATTCTCAATGTCTAACCCCTTTTAGCCACAACTCCTGACTCTTTCTCTTTCGGTAGAGAATTTATCTTTCTTACGATTATATATAAGATTAATGATAATACCTCAGTTTTTAATTAGAAGAACGAATCCTTTTTGGAATATAATAAGAATTCTTATTAAAGAAAAAAAGCTAACTTAAGCTCGTGTCTAGTGTAAGCTGGACTCTAATTTGAGTAATTAGAGCAGAATTAGGGTTTTGAATACAATTAAAAGTTGTGGCGCTTCTGTTAATCAAAATAAATAAGCAATAAATATATAAAAGATATTGCTATTACTAAAGTTGTGCGCTTCTGTTAATTTATGTATCTTTTTTACATGTGAAAATAAAAATAAAATTTTAGGTACTACAACTGTCGGTGCAATTAGAGACAGCACCAAATTTGCTTTCTCTTTGTCTACATACATATGACATTAGTCGATAAGTTTCAAATTCTTGTCATCGATCAAAACCAAAGGGAATCATTTTTCAATAAAGAAATTAATTAACTTAATTGCCAAGTGATTCAAGAGGTAGTAATGCATATACAAGGTATTAAATAATATAGTTCTGTTAATTTTGATACCCTCTGTCCCACTAAACATGACACACTTTCTTTATTGAGACGTCCCACTAAGTTAGCTACATTTCATAAATAGTAAAAATTCTCTCTTTAAAAAGATGTGGACCCTACCACCTTTATCACTCTTACACTACTTTATACATTCTCCTTAATAATTGTGTCGAAAAAAAGGTATCATGCTTAGTGGCAGGTATGAAGTATAATTCTAAACACTTATTTAACAATATTGACGATATTATTATTCATATGAATAGCTTGTGCATTTAATTGCTAGTATAGAGAAATACTAAAGTACTGGAAATGATAATGACTGATCTTAAGGCAGCAAAATTATATGTAACATAAATACTTATAATCTTTTATAGTAAACAAATAGTACTGGCCAGGAACAAATATAATATAAATAGAGCTCATCTATGAAAACCCTAGTGCTTAAAATTCACACTTCATCTCTCTCTTTTCTCTCTATTTATTTTTCTTCTTCCTCTCCCTAATTCTCACATTATCTCTCTCTTTTTTCCACGATGACGTCATCACAGCTGCCTCTTTTCATTCATCCACCACCACATGTTAAAAATTGTGTATAAATATAGAGAATAATACTATTATTTGTTGAATTAGTAGATTGATGACCACTATAAGTGATTGTGGAGGAAAAATTAGTGACTATTTGTTGATGCTAGTAATACAACGATCTGTTGATTTCAGATCAAAAAAATAATTCACTGTTCAAACTCGACTAATATTATAGTTGATCTTGCTCGTATAATTTAATATTGAAAAATATTAATGTACCGACATTTAATTAAACAAACATGACTAGTGTTGGTCGTGTTTGAAATATTATGGCAAGGATTACACTAAAACAATGCACATTTTATAGTAATAGAATAGTGATGGAAAAAAATTTCGTTTCTAAATTTTAACGAATTAACAATAGAATTATTATTCCAATTTTAGTAAGATAATTACTGACCGAATTATCCGTTATTAAAATTTAATAACAGAATTTTCCATTACAATCTGTTACTAAAATTGAAGAAATCATTTTAGAAACGAAAATTTCGTTACAATTCCGTTGTTATTTATTACATTGTTAATTTTTTTTAAAAACTATCAATATTACTACGAATAAATTCATTACTAACATATTTAGCAACGGAATTTCTTGTTTCAATAACGGAAAATTTCGTTCCTAAATTAAAATTTTTTTATACCGGTAGTTATGGTCATCATGTAATCAATTATAAGAGTATTTTTAAATTAATTAGTGGTTATTTTTTTTTAAGGTTTGACCCTAGTTATAAATATAATTGCGGCCGTCTACTTGTGACAAATTAACTTGATCACTTTATAATTAGGTTACCTAACAAATCAATTTGATTTGAGTTGTAGTCAGTCTGATCCAAGTCGTATGATTATATATATATTGGTACCAAAAAGAGCAAGATTAGTGTATATATCGATTCAAATTTTTAGGGTTTTCTCGTTTTTAGATTAAAGAATAAGGTTTAAGTACACTTAATATATACTTGAGTAGCAAGTTAAGTTCTTATTAGGAAGATTTAAACTTACTCAAATAAGGCATTATGAATGATTCACAAAGATCAAGTAGAAGTTTGAAAGTTAAACTCAAACTAAGTGGTGTGCAAAATTTGGTGGTTTATTGCTCTTGTTAAAGTGAAAACAGTTTTTACTCCAAATATTAATCAAACCAATTTATGAAATGATACGAAGAAGATGATGAATAAAGTAAACAAGAAAATAAAGAACTCAAGTAGTTAACGTGGTTCGATATAAACTTTCCCTACCTTCACGGCTCGATCAAGATCTAGATCGAAAATCCACTAAGTTTCTCCTTTCTTTTTACTCGTTGAGTACGAGCCACAAGAAATATCAAAACTAGATATTTTCTTGTGATTACACTTCTTCTTCCAAAGACTGAAAACTACAATCTAGGGAGTATACCTTTTTGGATCAAAATTAGATCCTAACGTCAGTTTTTGTAAATGGGTTTTCCAGAAAATATAAACTTCAAGCAAGGTAAACACTCAAGAGAATTCTTGCACGCTGGAGTGTTTTGAGCGATGAGAGCTTGAAGAAATTTGAGCAGAGTAATACCAGATTTTATAGCTTGAATTCTCGTACTCGTTTCTGAAAGTGATGGTGGTATTTATAGACTCCATTTCTGCAACTAGCCGTTGGTGAAGATAAAGAATCCTTCTACTTTGCATTAAATGCATGACACGTTTTGTTGAAGCATGCGCCGCCTGCATTGCGTGTTGTAACCACCTATCACGTGATTTCCCAGTGTTTGTCATTCCAAGGATGATTCATCATACAATAAATATTATATCCTTATACTTCATTCCTTAAAATATCTCATTTGATGTGACAGCACACTGAGTAATTGATTTATGACAAATTTATGTATGTTAGCAGTCCACCGTAGTTATCATGAGGGACAACGAGCTTGACTTCTTCTAACAGATCGTTTCCTACGATCTGCATATCGAGTTGTCCATCAAGTATTAATTTTTTTGATGCTAAATTAATACTTTGATTATTCTTCTTCATACTTGATACCATCTTGATATTTGCAGCAACTGGAGTTAGGACAGATCGTTTAAGAAAACGATCTGCTGGCTTTGACAGCGGGCTACTTGATTTTTTGATGAACGATCTCTTTGCTCCAAGATCGTTACTTGAGATGGTTCAAGTCTTCATTGATCCTATGCACAAGAACAACTAGTTCTATGGACATATGGTTTTGCTAACCATCTGTTATTTTACGTTTGCAGTTGTTCAAACTATTCTAGAAGGACACATATCGTTCCTATAAGTAAGTTTGGAATTTCAAACTTTCGTTTTACCATTATGATCTGCTAAAATCTATTCTAGAAAGAGACATCCAAAACCATGATAAGTACAGAGAATAGTTAGCTTCTGGAGATAGGGATATATCGTTTTTATAACGATATGTTCCTAAAATAACTAGTTGTGTACGTACTTGTTGATTTCGTGATCAATATGTCCAGGAAAACTCTGTAAGAATAATACAGATTGTATAACTAACAATATGCTCCTTTCATAGTCAAGTTGTTCCTTAAAAGATGATATTGATAACTTGATTTTAGAGATATTGAAATGACTAAGTGTTGTTTCGAAAAATATTATTAAAACATAAATAAATTAGTGGGGTTCCCAACAATATATATAAAGGATGATTATAATAAAAATAAATCAGAACCATCTATATTTTTCATTCAATATATATAATTAAATTATACCCTAATCAATAAATTATAGTCAGAAATAATAACAAATTCTTTGTTTTTAGTGATAAAATTTTTAAAATAAAATATATACAAAAATTATATTTTCATTTGTACTATTAATCTAAATAATTTAACAGTCAAGATTTATTTTTAATTAACTCATACATAACCATTTTTATTTTATCTCTTTCCTTATATATATAAATAACTGTTTTGGTCATTAGATGCATTAAGTATCGATGAAAAACAAACCGGCTTTACTAAATTTATGCACGTGAAGAATATTTGTCAATTTGACTAATTAGGTTGGATGTATATACAAATTAATTCAATGATTGTGATATGATGCACCATTTAGGGTTATATTTATGTTGTCTGTTAATGTTAACCTATTTGTAATGACCTATATAACAATTGAAGTACACGGATTTGATTTAAACGTTGGAAGATTAATTAATTAGCCAATTTTTCTATCATTACATAATATTTGTATGACTTATGATAAAAGGAGCTAGTATAATAGTATTAATAAAGAACTCAATCATAAAAGTTACCACGTGATAAGTATTTTGCATATATATATGAAAAATCTTCTTAAATTAATGCTTGATATATTAATAACCACTCTTAAAATAATAAATTCTTAAAATAATAAATATCTATACTATAATACAAGTTCGCCCAAGCTATCCACCTTAGTACTTGAAACTCTCTCAGCCTCCCTTTTTTTCCTATTTTTCTAAATTTTTTGAATTTTATCTGTATGCTGATCATATATAATATTATACTAGATTGTTGCCCGTCGAAAATGGACCGGATTAATATTTTATAAAATTTGTAAGAGTATTTAACATAATTTCATTTATTACTATTTATTGTCTTATATTTATGAACTTGTAATACCCCGATAATTAAAAACCCGAATAAAAGAAAAATTTATGAATAAACGAGGGATTCAAGATCCGTTGAAAGTTTAAAGACTCGTATTAAATAATAGAACTCCTAATGTGAGTTAAAAGTCATTTCAGAAATTTTTGAAATCGAGAAAGAAACCGAGAAAATTCGGTTTGACGTTTATCGTCATAATTTAAGTTCGAGAACTCGTATCGAAGCAGCGTCTGTTTTTCCATTCAATTATTGTACAATACGGAGATAAGGTGAAAAGTTAATAATTCTAACTTTCGGAAGAATGATGTATTTATCGAGAAATCACTGTTCATCGTTTTGAAGTCCGAGACGAGATATGGACAAAGCGCGATAATTTACATACACTTTTATCGCGATACAGACCATACGCGGAAATTTTATTTTCGCCGTCCGTGAATAGTAGAACCGAGAACTCGAGAACTCGAGAACTCGAGAACTCGAGAAATCGAGAAAACTCCTATTTTTCGATGTTATAGCACGAGAGACGAAGATGTCTTAACGAGTAAGAAAGACGAGTGTGTTGATTCCCGTCTCAACTGAGATAGATAAATAACAAAGAATCGGATCGAAAATATCTAAAAGACGGTCTGGACCCCGGATATCTAAATATTTGAGGGGCAACTTGTGGCCTATAAAAAGACCACAAAGTCACCCCAATTTCAGCATTTCACGTGAGAATCCAGCAGCATGTCTGGCGTGAGGGAAAGGAGGAAAAGGAGGAGTTTTGCTCCGATTCTCGTCCCGTTTGTCTCGTTTTTCTGATTTCTTCGAAATCTAATCCGATAGAAAGGTAGCCCTCGATCTTACCTACATTTCTACGGTTTTATTTTCATGTTTAGAGCTTCTTAAAAAAATGAAATAGGGGCTGCCCTTTTCGATTTATATCGAGCCGAGCCAAAATCGAAAAATGTCGAGAGTTAATGTTGCTCGTATGAGTTAAATGAACGTGTGTTTTAAGTTTCAATGCAATCTAAGCATGTTAGGTTTTCAGAAGTTAACTTGAGCTCGTCGTTTTATATGTTTTTTATTTTTCTCGGATGAATCGAATAGACGAGCAATTATATAGGTTATATACAAGCATTATGTGAATTTATCAGATTTTTCCGACGACGTGCTCAAAAACCCTAAAGAGGCCGACTCCTATGCATGCCGAGCCTAATCACTTGATTTTATTTTCAAATTCCGATTTCATATTTGAACTCGTGAGCATGAATAAAGGTTAATATGATTTTATCGGATTTTTCCATCAAGTGTGCAAAAATTGAAATAAGTTAGTAGCCGATTTTCCATTATGTTGGATAATCGAGCCGCATAATTTTCGTATGAGATTTATAATCTCATATTATGATTTATGAGCATGAAAAGGAGTTTTTCCCCGATTTTAAGTTTTAATCGAAGTTGGCCGTTCGAGAGCATGAAAAGTGTTAGGTGATGTTTTATTTAACGAACGATCCTTCTAGAATCCAAATCCGAAACTCGAAAGATAGCCGAGTTAAAAGAACCGAGAATAATTCTCAAATAACAAAGGATAATAATTCCTTACACTTAGATAATATTAGATGCGCTCGAAAATGTTATCTCACTTGAGATTTCTTTAAAGGCTACGACGAAAGGTGAGGACCGCAGTTCGAGAAAGAAGCAGTCGTCAGTCAAGACGATCCAAGTAGGCTTTCTATTACAAAGAAAATTATGTGTGCCCGTATGCTATTTATGTTGTTTTCGAAAGGATTTCAACTTGAGAAATAAGTTTCAAAGTATTGTCTTGCCGAAATGATTTATGATTTGTATCAATGCCTATCTGGTTAAGGGTACCTGGTTTAAGGATCCTGGATTCCTTGTTTAAAGATCCGAAGAATTGAAATCGAATTCGGGTTCCAGTGGGTGGTGTAACCTACTCGAACTAAATGTGCACAAATAACCGTGAGTCGACGAAGGTGTTGACCGGTTACAGTGACTGTGAGTCGACGAAGGTGTTGACCGGTCAGGTGTCCGTAGAAGGTGGCCACCTTCTCGGTACCATAAATGTTTCATAAATTACAGATATGGCAGAATACTAAAGAAAATGTGACTGATCAGTCGAACTCAGTTTTTCAGAAAAGGATTTAGTGAACGTAGGTGCTTTTAAAGACAAAATCCCTACGTGTCACTCTTACGGCATTGACAATTATATGTGTATGTATGAGATTTTGGCATGTGCCTACTGAGTACATTTGTGCTCAGCCTTGCATGTATTTATAAATGTGCATGTTGAGACGTGATGATGGGAGATGCTATGGCGGGCTTGTCGGTCTTTAAATTAAATCTTGGGTGTTTACGTGTGTTCATACACGTAGACTTTAGTCGATCCTTATTCCGCTGCGAGAAGTTTCATTTGTATGTTCTGGCGTAGGTGCCGATTATGTAAATTAAATTTTCGGTTGAACTAAACTCAGTTATCGAATGATCAGTGTTCTATCAGTTAAAGCTCTCAGTGTTCTATCAGTCAAAGTTTTCAGTGTTCCACTTAATCCGAATGATCTTTCGTTCAGTCAAGGCTTTTAGTATACTCAGTATTCCACATTATCCTTCATTTATTTATCTATTAGTCGCGCGCCCGGACTCTGCCGGGGAGGGCGGAGGGTCGGGGCGTGACAGAACTACTTATTCATATACTAAATATCTATAGTAAAAACCGTTAATTATGTTGATTTGCTTATGAAAAACTTTAAATCGTTATGTGTGTGTATATATATATATATATCTCATAAATATTAAACCCTCATAAACTTGTCTATTAGTAAACTCGTATTAACAACTTAATGTTTTTTTGAATATATTTGAATTTAATTTATATACTCATATTCGTTCTAAAGAAAATTAAAATGATTTCTAATACTCATTATTATTAGAGGTGTTCAGAATAATCGTAATCGGCGGTTTTAGGAACTGAATCGTCAAAAATTATTAAAATTTAGAATCACAACTATATAGGAAACGATTCAATTTCAGTTTCGATCTCAACTGTTCAGAATCGTAAACCAATTAATTTTCGTCTTACGCTCATATAATAATATGTGTTATAAATTCGAATATATAAAATATATATTATAAATAAATATTGCTAAGGAAAATAAACTATATTTCAATATTTATAAAATCTAATCAATTTATTTGAAATTTACGTATGTGTACTCATTTCGAAAACGATAATTGTCTTGTTACACATCTTTATTCATTAATTACTCATCTATATCCAAGCTTGTATGAAAATAAACTCAAATTATATGAATTCTTATAAGCATATATACATTCACAATCTGATTAAAAATTAACTATATATACCCGTGTTTGCTACAAAAATTAAATATATATAAATTTTATTGGGTGTGAAAAATTTATTTAAATTATTTATCTGTAACTACAATGCACACATTTTCTCACGTGCTCATATAATTCAAATTATTTTGTGAAGTAAAATACATAAACACATGATCAATTTTCTCATGTGCTCATATAAGTGGATATTTTTATGTCTTAGTTGTAAATGTGTATTTTTTTTATCATTTATTTATTAAAGTGAGTATTTAAATTTTTTATCCCTAGATTATATATATTAATTTTTTAAAATAACATGAACCTTTTTATACATTTAAAGTATAATAAATACATTTAAAATATCTACCAACCGATAGAAAAGTTACTACGTAGGTAGTAAGGAAGTTGGAGTTTCAATATCTTATAGTAATATATAATATATGACAAAAAATCATTAATTTGATTGAATTATCAAATAGGTATCAAAATATCTCATTAAATATTTGTTATATTAATGCAAAAATAAACTCAAATTATATGAATTTATTTATTTATATTTTATATGCATATATATACATATATTCATAATTTGATTACAAATTAAATATATATACTCGTGTTTGATTCAAAAATTATATATATATATATATATATATGAATTTTATTAGACATGAAAATTTTATTTAAATTGTTTATTTGTAACTATAATGTATACATTTACGTCAATTAGTAGTTGATGTCATACAACATTAATCTAAAAGTTCTCATTATTTTGCGTGTTATCGAGTATAAATAATTGTCTAAATTCATGGCCTAATTGTGCAATTGAGAATAAAATGGCATGAATTGAATTCAATACTTGCTCGAACAAAAAATACATAAGTTAATAATAAAAAAATTTAAAATATTTACCCACTAATAGATAACTTAATATGTGGGTAATAATGAAGATCAATTTCATTATATAATAATGATATATGGCCGAAAAATCATCAATTTTGATTGAATTATCAAATATATATCGAAATATACTTATTGACTATTTTTTTATATTAATGAAAATGATACTTAAATATGAAATAATATACAATTAATATATGATATATAAATAAATAAGAAGATTATACACTATTTTATATTTATATATTATTATTTTAATAAAAAATACGATTCATTCAATTTTTATTATCTATATTAAAAAATATATGTGGATTGCTGGAATAATAATATAATTAAAAGTATCTTATAATAATCATACGTAATAAATTATATATATTAAAAAAACATATAATCTAATATAAAAATCTATATATTTTAATATGATTTATTAATTTTCATTAGATTATAAAATATTGTACATAATTTTTATAAATTATTATTAAATTAGTTATCAAAATATACATATAAAATTAATATATCACTATATATATTATATTTATTAAAATAATACTTAAATATAGAATAATATATAATAAAATCTATGATATACATAGAAATAAAAATATAACATAAATATCATAGGCCTACATGGAAATAAGAATATATAATATTAGTATATGATTAATATATAGATAAAATTTCAAAAATCTAGAAAAATAGGAAAAATTAAATGGGAGGTTGGGAGGGTTTCAAGGGCTAAGGTGGATTGGTTCGGCCGAACTTGTATTATAGTATATATATTCTTATTTCCATGTAAGCATATAATATTTATGTTACGTTTTTTATTTCTATGCATATCATAGATTGTATTATATATTATTCCATATTTAAATATTATTTTAATAAATAAAATATATATAGTGATATATTAATTTAGTATGTATATTTTGATAACTAATTTAATAATAATTTATATAGATTATGTACAAATCTAATGAAAATGAATAAATTATATGAAAATGTCTAGATTTCTAGATTATATATATATATATATATAATTTATTACATGTGATTATTATAACATATGTTTAATTATATTATTATTTGAACAATTCACATATATTTTTGAATAAAGATAATAAAAATTAATGAATCGTATTTTTTTATTAAAATAATAATATATAAATATAAAATAGTGTATAATCTTCTTATTTATTAATATATTCTATATTAATTTTATATTATTTTATATCTAAGTATCATTTTCATTAATATAAAAAAAATAGTCAATGAGAATATTTCGATGCATATTTGATAATTCAATCAAATTGATGATTTTTCAGCCGTATATGATTATTATATAATGAAATTGAACTTAATTACAATGAGTAGTAGATAGATATTTTAAATGTATTTTATTATTATACTTTATATGTATTTTCTTTTATCTTTAATCGAAAAAATTAACATTCCTAATTATTTGTCATACTAATTAAAGATATCCAAAATTATGTATTTTTTTTGTTCGAGCAAGTATTGAATTCAATTCATGTTCTTTTAATATATCACTATATTATATTTATGAAAATATATATGTTATTAATACTATGATGATTCTTATCCTATGTAGCAATCTCAAATCACTCCATTCAAATTTATCTAAATTCTCATAATTTTTGGATTAAAAAATTATATTAATCATATATAAAATTATATATTCTTATTTCCATGTAGTATATGATATTTATGTTATGTTTTTATTTCAATGTATATTATATAATGTATTATATATTATTCTATATCATTTTCATTTATATAATATATATATATATAGTGATATAGTATTAAATTGATATGTATATTTTGGTAACTAATTTAATAATAATTTATATAAATTATCTACAACCTATTCAAATTTGATGAAAATTAAAAAATTGTACTCATGTAATGCCCCGCTCTTTTAATCCCGATCTAGTTCAAATTCTCGAGTTAGATGTCCTAGTAATCCGACTTATTTAAAACGAGAACTTAAGGATAATTCGTAAGTAACCTTGTGTTATAAAAAAAAACTTACACGGGTTAGAGTTATTTAAAGCAAAATCAATTCGATATTATCAACTAATTGAAGGTATTGCCGTATATATATCAATTACTACTACGTAAGTATAATAGGTACTAAAAAGGATAATAACTAAAATATGAGTAATAAGTAATGTCTTATTAGAACCTTTCAAGTTATGAGTAAGTGGGTTTTAAAATACAAACACAACTTAGTTAAAGGTTGATTAGGGCTCCAGCCACTTTATTTAAATAGGTCTGCAAAGACACACATAAAGTCAACTCCTTAAGTTATTAAAAACCTTGCATAGTAAAATGGAAAATTTCTGCATTGCATACAGGAAAAATAGTAGTTTATATTGCCCTAGTCTAGGATGAGTGCTACGACAAGACCCCAAATCTTTTGGCAAAATCTGGAAAAAGGAAAAGAGAAGTAAAGCTGCACACCTTGCCCTAGACTCTGGTACAACAAAAGTCTGTAATGACTTTCTAATTACATTACAAAACAAAAAGAAAAGAGTTGCTGCCTATGCAACTCCTTGACAGACATCTCCAGGGTGGAAGAAGCCCTCCCTGCCACACTGCTAACCTGCAACAAGGGACAAAGAAGCTGTGTTAGGAAATAAGGCAATTACCCTAGGAGCTTAATTAGAAAAGTAGGAAAGAGAAACTGTAAATAGTTTCTAGATGCATAACCAAAACAACAAAAAGTCTCACAAGTAAAACTCCTAATTTATGAAAGGAAGAGATAAATAAATAAAAAAGAAAGAAGTGAGGCTGTTGCCTCAGCTGCTGCTCGGTCAAGGTAAGACAGATGGATGGAGAATGCTCCAAGGTGAATTGACCCTCCTCTGACACCTTGCATAATCTGCAATATAAAACAAAAGGAAGGTATTCAAAGGTGATGCAATGCGAATCATATAATATCTCAGGAAAGAGACCAAAACAACCCTTTCACAGCCAAAAACACTATAAATACCAACCACACTTATTTCTAAAAAAAGCTTTCAGCAACAAACAACACTTAGAAAAGAAAAGCTTAGAGAGAAAATCTTAGAAATGACCCAAGGAAGGAGAAGCCCTGCCCTACCAAGTAGATACAACTAGTTCTGCTCAAGTTCAAGCTAGGAAAACCAAAGTCAGTATTGAGGTATGCAAGACTCAACCTTGAGCTTTAATCTTCATTCTTTTTCATTCGAGTCTAAGGCAAAACACACAAACAATTTCAGAACATAGCATGTCTCTTTTAGTAAATCAGATCAGTAACATAAGGTTTAGGTTAAAGACATAAAAAGAACTGACTTTCATAACATACAAATCAACTACCAAACATTATACATATACAATCAGTAATAGAATAAACTGATAATTCGGAATCAAAGAAACAAGAGTAGAAAACTTAAGAAATAGATACCTAGCTGCTGTCCTAACGGGCAGAGCCCCAACCGAGACTAACCAGCTTAACTCCGACCCCCAAACTGCCACCAACTCCAAATCCAGAACCATTCCCTCACAATGAAACAATAAAGGAAATCATACCCCACACCTCCCTCCAAATCAATCCCTCAATTGAAACAAACAGATTAGTCATTTAACAATAAAAGAGACTATAATAGGAATTATGGTGACTGCTAATTCCCCAAGAAATATACATAAATTGAAACATGCAAGGAATTGGGATACCTATAAATCAAACCCAAATAAGATATGCAATACAAAGAGAAATGGGCACAGACAGAGAACAGAGAGGAAAGAAGGATGTGAGAGAAGGGAAAGAGTTTACCGGAGGCAGAGGCGGCGGCACAGGACTCCGAGGGCTGCTGCTTCGAGTGCACGACGAGGCAGACGACTAACTTGTCTCCACTGCCGGAAGAAGGGGAGGCAAATCCTGAAAAGGGTCCAAAGATAGAGTTAGAGAACCAAAGGAGAAAGATGAGTGAGAGTCAGAATTAAGAGTTTGGGATTTGAGTGTACCCGCAGCAGTTCATAGCCGTAAGAGGAAGCGCCGACAATGGCTGGTGCCATTCCCGCTTAGAGCAAGAACTGAGAGGGAGTGCGAGGATTGAGAGCCAAGTCCTTGCCGAGGAAAAGAAACGACGGCCGGGTGCCGCTTAGAACTGGTATCGAGAAGCAGAACGACAACAGAGAGAGTGAGATGCAGAATGAGAGAAAAAGGATTAAGAAAATAAAGAAGGAAGGAAGGAAATTGATCTTACCGAGGAAACGGCGAGCATGCCGGAGCACGGACGAGTGGAACCGGTGAGAGAGAGATAGAGAAATCGACGAGAGAGAGAGATTGGGTCAGTGAAGAGTGAACGGAGAGGCAGGACGAAGGGAGAAGCGGCTGAGTTACGTTTAGTTTGGGAGGAATAGAGTGAAATAGGGTAAAACAAGTCTAAAGCCAGGAGTGGAATCCTCTAGAACCCGGGCCAGGTATGGGCCGGGTTAACGGGTCAAATATCATTTTGGTTGGGCTCCAAGAAATGAATATAAAGTCGGGCCCACTAACTGCTAATAACCGAACGGGCCGAGTTCTATGTCCTAATGGACTTAATTAAATTATGGAATGGACTAATTCAATTATCTATTGGGCTGTGTTAATAAAAGTGGGCTCACCTAGTTAATCAAATGGGTTAGTAGCATTTTGAAAGATCAAGGCTTAATTTAATTTGGCTAAGTTTGGCTAAGTCCAAGAGTAGAATTTTAAGGCTAATTAGGAGAACTCAATTTAGAAATTAGAAATTAATTAATCAATTAGAATTTAATCATAAGAAATGATTAAATTATAAATCATGCTTAAAGTACGAAAATTGAGATTTCTTAGTCTTTTTATAAATTATTTATCTTGATTCAAAGATCAAGATATTAATTTAGAAATTTTTTTTATTTACTTTTACCTAATAATTAGCTACATGGGTATAAGTAAATTCCCGAATCATAAAGCGATTTGTAAATCATCAAACGACTCCTCTAGAAATACAACTCTTAAACTCGTACAATAGCCGAGTTAAAGACCCGAGAAAAGAAATTCTCGAGTAAAGGATAATATTTTCTTACACTTAGAGGATATTAGATGTACTCGTAAATTTTGTCTCACTTGAGGTTTATTTAAAGGTTTCGGCAAAAGGTCGAATCCGAGTTTCGGAAAACGAAGTCATCACCAGTCGAGACTATTCAAGTAGGCTTTTCTTACTCTATAAAAAATATGTGTGCATGCTTTCAAAATGAAACGAGATATTTTCAATGCACTGTCTTGCCATAAATGTTTTCGATTTATGTATGATGCCTATCTGTTTATTTATAATCGAATTCGGGTCCCAATAGATCAGATATCCTACTCGGACTAGTGTACACAGGACCGTGAGCCAGCGAAAGGTTGGCCAGTCGAGTGTCTGTGGGAAGTGGCCACTTCCCCGGCACAAAGAACGTTCAGATATGATTGATTACAAAGAACTAGGACAGGCCTGTCAACTCAAGATTTCACAAGAAATGATTTTAGTGAATATAGGTTCTTTAGAGAAAAAAATCCATATGTTTAACTTGCAAATGGCATGACAGTTATATATGTATGAGTGCGATTTTGGCATGTGTCTACTGAGTACTTTTGTACTCAGCCCTGCATGTATTTCTAAACGTGCAGGTTGAGCGGTGGTGAAGGAGGGGTGCTACGTTCGGGCTTTTTGTTGATCTCTTAGTAGTTGACTCTTGGGGGTTCTACGTGTCTTCATACATGTAGAGCTTATTGCGATCCATATGTCTTTCCGCTGCAAGTTGAGATCACTATGTATTAAAATCAAGACTCCAGTTCTTTCATATTATGATAAATTGTATTGAGCCTAAGACTCAAGTCCTTTTTGAAATTCATGTATAATGAATTATTTGATGAGTTATGAGAATGTTGTTCGGTTCATCCTCGCTCCAGTTCTCCATTTCTATCCCCGTTTTCTTTAATCCCTTCCCTAGTCACGGTTCCCCGACTTTACTATCCTTAGTGAAGGGCGGGCGTGACAACTCATTCCGTCCTAGTAAGCACGACACAATTTATTTGCATCTGTGTGTATTAAAATAATAAATTGTGACAATCTTATTGGGACAGTATGAAAATATCTATATTTCACATTATTTGAAAAAAATAATTATAATTTATAATTTATCACATATGACTATTACAACACATTTTTAATTATCTTATTATTCTAAATGATCCATATATAATTTTCAATATAAACAATAAAATTGAAAATTTATATTTTTCACTAAAATAATAATATATAAATATAAAATAATATATAATATTCTTATTTATTTATATATCCTATATTATATTATATGTTATTTCAAATCTAATGGAATTTATAAATCTTACTTAAAAATTGATAGAGTTCACATTATTTGAAGTTTTTTTTTAGTATATATAATTCATTACATGTGATGATTATAACATACTTTTAATTATCTTAGTATTCGAACAATCCACATATATTACTCAATATGGATAATAAAAATTTAACAATCGCATTTTTTATTACAATAATAATATCTAAATATAAAGAAGTATATAATCTTCTTATTTATTTATATATTCTATATTAATTGTATATTACATCATATTTATGTATCATTTTAATTAATATAAAAAATAGTTGATGAATATATTTCGATATATTTTTGAGAATTCAATCAAATTGATGATTTTTGAACGTATATCATTATTAGAGAATGAAATTGAGCTTCGTTATTACCCCACATATATATTAAGTTATCTATTAGTGGGTAGATATTTTAAATGTTTTTATTATTACACTTTACATGTATTTTATTTAATCTTTAATCCAAAAATTAACATTTCTAATTATTTATCATAATAATTTAAGATATATAAACTTATGAATTTTTTGTTCAGTCAAGTATTGAATTCAATTCGTGTCATTTTATTCTCAATTTCACAATTAGACCATGAATTTAGACAATTGTTTACACTCAATAACACACAAAATAATGATAATTTTTACATTAATGTTATATGACATAAACTACTCATTGACGTAAATGTATATATTAGTTACAAATAAATAATTTAAGTAAAATTTTCTTGCCTAATAAATTATATATATATATATATAAGTTTTGAATCAAACACGAGTATATATATTTAATTAGTAATCAGATTACGAATATATATATATATATATGTGTGTGTGTGTGTGTGTGTATGTATATGCCTATAAATAAATAAGTTCATATAATTTGAGTTTATTTTCATTAATATAAAAAAATATATAATGAGTATATTTTGATACCTATTTGATAATTCAATCAAATTAATGATTTTTGGTTGTATATCATTATTAGATATTGAAACTCAATTTTATTATTACCTACATACTCTATTTTCTACCAGTGGATATATATTTTAAATGTATTTAGTATACTTTAAATGTATTAAATGGTTCATGTTTATTAAAAAAAAAATTAACATATGTAATCTAGGGATAAAAAATTTAAATACTCACTTTAATAAATAAAAGATAAAAAAAATACACATTAAAAAATATCCACTTATATGAGCACATGAGAAAATCGATCATGAGTTTATGTATTTCATTTCATAAAATAATTTGAATTATATTAGCACGTGAGGAAATGTGCGTAATGTAGTTAAAAATAAATAATTTAAATAAATTATTCTCACCCAATAACATTTATATATATTTAATTTTTGTAGCAAACAAGGGTATATATATTTAATTTTTAATTAGATTGTGAATGTATATATGCATATAAATAAATGATTCATATAATCTGAGTTTATTTCCATACGGGCTTGGACATGGATGAGTAATTAATGGATAAAGATATGTAACAAGACATTTATCGATTTTAAGATGAATATGTATACATAAAATTCAAATAAATTGGTTAGATTTTATAAATATTCAAATATAGTTTATTTTCATTAGTAATATATTCGAATTTATAACACATATTACTATATGGGCATAAGACGAAAATCAATTGGTTCACGATTTTAAACATTTGAAACCAAATCCGAAACCAAACCGCTTTCTATACAGTTGCGATTCAGAATTTAAATAATATTTAACGATTCGGTTCTCAAAACTGCCGATTACAATTCTCTTGAACACTTTTAATAATAATGAGTATTAGAATCATTTTTACTTTACTTTAAAACGAATATGAGTATATAAATTTAATTCAAATATATTCTAAAAAAAATATTAAGTTGTTAGTACGAGTCTATTAATAGACAAGTTTACACGGATTTAATATATATATATATATATCAAATTGTAAATTAATTATTTTTCATTATTTTAGAACGATTGCAAGTTTATCATAAGCAAGTTCATATAATTAACTGTTTTTACTATACATATTTAGTATATGATTAAGTAGTTCATATAGCTATAACAACAAACAGTAATAAACAAAATGATGTCAAATACTCTTATAAATTCTATAAAATATTAATCCCGTCGAGTTTCGACGGGTAACAATCTAGTTATATATAACACCAAAGGATATCACCCTCGGAGACTTCTTCGGGCATTACTAATATGTCTTCTTGATTATCTTGAATATAGTTTAATATTTATTATCATATAATTTAATATTTATTTAATAAAAAATAATAAAAAAATATAATAATTCATATACTTATCCATATATATATATATATATATATATAGGATATAGATCATATAGAAAGTGTTTTTAAAGTAAGAAATAAGAAAGAATCTCAGTCATTCAATTTTAGGAACTGACGGTTATGATTTAACTAGAGATGATAGATTTTTTTAGTCATATTAACGTGAACTAATACGTTAATAAGGTTAAATATGTAATTTGAGATATGAAATAGAATAACCACCTACATTGATGGTTCCATTACGTGAGATAATTTAGGAAGTTTTCTAATCATTCTATAACTCCTGTTTAAGATATTTAAGGGAGTAATAAGAAAATGGCGTGAATTAAGATGGTGATTATTTACTTTCCATAATTATTAGATTAGAGATTTAATTCTATGAACTTAAATGCATTATTGTTCTTGTTTTATGAATTACGAGTTTACACATTGCGAACTGTTATATTCGATATTATGCATTATCAGTAGCAGCTTAAATGCATTATATTATGAATTGTTAAATCAAAACAGTTCTCTATATTTAAATGCATTGTATTTAACAGTTAAATGCATTGTATTTAAATATTAAATGCATTATATTTAACTGTTAAATGCATTGTGAAAATGTAATTGAGTTAAAATTATATTTACAAATGCATTGCATTTAACTGTTAAATGCATTGTATTCAACTATTAAATGCATTGTATTTTGAATGCGTATGGACGGAGTTGGAAAGTCATCATCATCTTCGTTGATTGTAGTTCGTCGCCCTTTGTTGATGGACTGGAGGCAGTGGAGGGATTGAGTGTTCCATATCTTGATGCTCCGATCCCATGAGGTTGAGGTGAGGAGGGAGCCGCCGTTGGCGGTAGTGGCCAGGGCGGACACGGCGTCGTGGTGTTGGATCCAGAGGCGGCGGTGGTGGCGGCGGACCTTGACGTAGTTGTGGGGCAGGAGGAGGCGGCGGAGGCGGTCGTCGAGGGTGGGGAGGGTGCCGGTGAGGTGGTGGCGCTTCTGATCAGTGAGTTTCCACACGCGGATTTTGCAATCTTGGTGTGCGGTGAGGATGTGGCCGCTGCGGAAGGAGATGGACTTGGCGGCGCCGCCGCCCCCAGCAGCGGCGAAGGTGTCGAGGTGGGTGTTCGTGAAAGAATAAGGAAACTGTCTTTTTGCAGTTCCTAGATTGTAGTGATGATGATGCATTTCCTTAATTATTTCAACCGCCAGAAATTATAGTTGACAATAATACCCTTATGCATTGTAAAAATATAATGCAGCCGATTGTTGAGGCATGATTTTAATTAAAAGATGACCGTCCGATTTCAATGATCCAATGGCCCGGATGATTTCCTATTTCCTACTTTAATAACACTTTATACCTGAACCACTCCCTATATATATATATATATAGGGAGTGGTTCAGGTAAAAAGAGAAATTAAAGTAGGAAATAGAAAATGATCTGGGCCATTGATTTGGATGATCGGACGGATATGATTAAATCTGATCTACTTAAAAAAGGCGGTGCATTCCATCGCTTTAAACGATGCACGAAGGATATTTTAGTAATTTTTTATTTTTTGAGAGAGAGAACGTGTGTTATTAGCCTAAATTATGAGATAATTAAGGGAGAATGAGAAAAACTGACGTTAATATAAAAGGGAGGTTATTTACTTTCCATAATTATTAGGTGCATTCCATAATTAAATCAAAACAGTTCTCTGTATTTAAATGCATTGTATTTAATTGTTAAATGCATTTTATTTAACTGTTAAATGCATTGTGAAAATATAAATGAGTTACAATTATATTTACAAATGCATTGTATTTAACTGTTAAATGCATTGTATTTAACTATTAAATGCATTGCATTTTGAATGCGTATGGGCGGAGTTAGAAAGTCATCGTCGTCGTCAGCCTGTTCTCTTCAAAATCATCATCACCTCCGCCCCCTCCCTCTCCTCCATTCCTCTCAAAATCACAACTCCTTATATCAAATTCCAATCAATCCCCCAATTACACAAATATGGATCCCTGCAAACGCCCAATTTTGCATGACCTACTGCAACAAGACCAGGAGCCCTTCCACCTCCAAACCCACATCTCCAACAACCCCCGCCCGCGCTCCCATCTCAACGTCAACCCTTCTCCGCCGCCGCAGCCCCTCCACGTCCCGCCGGGGCTCCTCAAAGCCGCCGCCAGAATCCACAACCACCGCCGCTCATCCAAGCCCAAAACCCTCGCCTTCTTCGGCTCGTTTCTGAAACTACTCAAGCATCGGAGTGGCATGAATGGATTGATTCTAGAAAATTCTAATCCGATTGAGAGACGACAGAATTTAGAGGAGATTAGGATTTCGTGTTCGTGTGATTACACCGCAGATTTTGAAGCCCGATTCCACTCCTGCTCGATTAGCCCTTTCGTATTTTCTCCTCGCAAAAGCCCCACATTCTCCGGCCGCCTCCCAACGAGAGAAATCTGATTTGTTTTTTCGATAATGGGAGAGATTGTGTTGCGTGAGAGAATAAGGAAACTGCCTTTTTGCAGTTTTGGACAATAATATCCTTCGTGCATCGTTCAAAGCGATGGAATGCACCGCCTTTTTAAGTAGATCAGGTTTAATCATATCCGTCCGATCATCCAAATCAATGGCCCAGATCATTTCCTATTTCCTACTTTAAAATCCTTTTGTATATGATCTATATATATATATATCCGCGTTTTATTGAAATTAATCTATCAAAACATGCATCCAAGATCCAGGTGACCATTCAATAAGGATAGAAGGTAAAGTTATAGTCCTATCTATTTAGGTTGTGTTTCGTATTTTCCTCCACGCTTAAATAAATATATATAAATATAATCTCACCAGTCCATTTATTAAATCACATCACTATCTCTACATTCAATGACGTCACTAGATATTATTGAAAACATACTTTTTTCAACAATTTTGGTGAAGCAACGTAACATGATGGATCCCTTTAGTTAAGAAAGTGCATCTGACATTAATCGAATAATAATAATAAAAAAAACTATATATCTAGGTTAAAATTAAGTAATATATTTGATGTTTTGTTGAATGAGCTGGCCAGGACTATATAAATAGTTGATTTAAACCAACATCTGAACAGAGGTTGAGCTTAACCACAACTTCATATAATTCAACCCAAAAAAGGATAATGTGTTTTATGAGCTGGCCAGGACTATATAAATAGTTGATTTAAACCAACATCTGAACAGAGGTTGAGCTTAACCACAACTTCATATAATTCAACCCAAAAAAGGATAATGTGTTTTTGAACTTATATTGACAAATTAAAAATGTTTACCTATGTCTGAGTGAGAATACTTAAAATGTCCATAACGTGACACGCAGCATAATAAATATTAATTTTTTTTATAAAATATTATTAAATGTCAGTTTTCATATTTAGAGTATGTTGAGTAGGATTTATTCTGATATTATTTAAATAATAAAAGTACAAATATTAAAATTATTATTATCATGATAACATATCTATTTATATGTCAATTATGTAATATTACTACATAATTTGAGCACGTTAAATATGTTGGGTGTAGGTAGGAGAGATTAACTAGTTATATTAATATAGACAATACAAAAGCTAAATGAGTTATGAACTACTCTCTCCGTCCCCTAATAAGTGTCTCATTTCAATTTTCAAGAGTAAAATAGTATTAAAGTTCATATTTTGCCCGTGTAATCATTTGAATATTTTTACTTTTTATATTTTCAATGCAATGATTAGGGGTAAAGAGTGTAATTTAGCTTATTTTCTTGATAATTTAATTTTAGTGTTTGGGGACACTTATTGGGGACCGAGGGAGTATATTGGTATGAATTTAGAGAATAAATATAATATTTAATAGTTGGTAACGTGCAGTCCGACATATAAAGCATGCATGCACAGTAGTAAAACTACAGGTGGACTGAAATTCCCCTAAAGCATTTGCTGAATTTGCTGCTCCTAGATTTCTGAATTTCATATTTTAATTAGTAAACTGGGTTTTGTTTTGTTTCACTAAATGGCATTATTATCGTCAACTTCTATAAACAATCAATTATGTGTAACAACTATTTATACTAGGGGCTACCAATGATACCCTAAGTACATGCCATGGCATGGCATGCACGCCTTTGGAATCCTAAATTGAACCTTTGATCTTTTTTTTATGTCATTAATTCAAGTAGTGGGTGAACTAGCACATATTTGAACATGTATGATCCACGGTCATTTATTAATTTATTAAAAATAATTTACCACTTTGGGTGATATATATAGAAAACTTAATTGATGTGAAAGTCGTAGCATGAGCCAACTTTAAAACTAAGTCGGTAAGAATCATTTTGCAATTTACCTGCTCCAACTTTAAAACTAAGTCGGTAAGAAGATGTGACATACTTAGTAAATAGATAAACATTTTTCCAATATAATTTATTCGTTAAAGTGTTATTTGATATTATTTAATATAAATTAATAAAAGAATACAAAACATAAAACATAGTAATTTATTTGATGATGTGGTATAGGTGACATGGACCGATATTGGAGCGTACTATATTTCTTGTAGTAGTATTTATTGGTACAAATAGGACAACATGGCTAAGCATAAACTTATCGTGTTCACGATTGATGTGGTAATGTCATGTTAATATACGAGTTCTATTTCTCATATCCTGATCAATAAATTAATCTCGGAATATAATCATAAATAAATATTAAATTTTTAATTTAATATTTATTTATGAGACATCATATTATTCGTGAACATCAGACCCTTTGAGACGGGTGAATGCTATATAATAACAAAACATAATTATATACTCCCTCCTATTCAGAATGAGTGTCGTTCTAACTTGAGGCACAAATTTTAATGAAAATAAATTATTCCAAATCTAACCTTAATAAATGTTAAATTTATCATTAACTAAAAATTTAGTATGGAATATTAAGTGAAGCTTATTTTCATTGCTTCATCTCTTTTTCACCGTCCTTTCATATATGATCTATGCTTGATTTTTTTTTTTGAAATTTGATTTAGAGGCAAATTATGTTAATAAAGGTGGGAAGTCACAATTCAAAAAATTTGAAATTTGATCTTCCATATTCTATAAATATGAAAAATACAGAGCCAACAATTCACATCCTCATACATGGGTTCAAAGTTCATGTTTGATTTGAATCAACCACCTTCGATCCTTAATGATGAATTACACAATGAAGAAGGAGAAGTTCCCATTTGTGTGACGCATTCTTCATCGAGAAACTATATAATCAAGCTGAACGATAACAATCAAACGATTGAATACCCTACTGTAGAGCTCGACTTAGATGAATTTAGGGAAGATTACAGCGAAGCAACTTCAGATTCATCAGAAGAAGATCATTATGCGGAAGCAATCACGAACGATGATACAACGGAAAATATAAGCCGCTCGCAAACTGGTCAAGGTTTGTTTGATGCATGTCCTTATATTCTAGCCTTGCATTTTTTTTTATCATAATTCTTGCATCAGAATATAGTTGTGTGATCTTCTCTCTCTCTCTCTCTCTCTCTTTTTTTTTGCAACAAAAGGTAGTGATATCATCTTTGAATATAAAAATGGTAGAGTATAATTTATGTAATAATTTAAGAGTTATGATAATTGAGTATTTCTGCTATTTTTTTTTGATCTTCTTATAGCATGCTATTTGTGAAGTAGTAGTATTTGTATCTTGTGATTGTTTTGGGACTTTTGTAATTTACGACTACACATTTTACACTTGTTGGATATTTTTTCTCACCATTATTTTTTTAGAGTTTCCAAAATAACATACAAGTTGTGAATCTTTCACTTTTTAGTTTCTGCATTTTTGTTGATATTGAAAATTTTATCATAACTATTTATGATCACTGTGAAATACTTAGTGGAGGAACATAAAATTTGAAACGTGCACGTATAGAGCTTTTGATATTATAATGTTGTTAAATTTGTATAGCTAGTGCAATATATTTCAAGTATATTCAAATATATATTGATAATTTTTATTCTAATAAGTTTACGTATCTTGTTGGTGGTAGGTAATATTCAAAAAAGAAAAATAAGGGTCCTAACCAATGATGAACGATGGGCAATTTATCGTGTTATATTGGAGAAGAGTGTTAACGGTAGATTGAAAAAAAATACGACAAAAGAGGTGCAAAATATGTTTAATGTCACGAATGTGAGAACGATACAGAGGATATGGAGAATTCACAAGAGAACTCCACCAGGCATAGATGTAGATGTTTCATCAAAGAGGACAAAAAATTGTGGTCGTAAACAAGTTGAGGTTGATTTAAGTCGGGTCCAAGAAATAGGGTTGCATCAACGAACAACACTAACATCTTTTGCAGATTCTTTAGATGTTAGCTACTGAAAATTATATCGCCTTTTTAAGCAAGGCGTCCTTCGTCGACACTCAAGTGCCATCAAGCCGCATTTGAAAGAGGAAAATAAAATATCACTGTTGGAGTTTTGTTTGTCGATGCTTGAAGAAAGTAACACGTTGGATGATCATAAGTTTAAAGGAATGTTTAATTACGTGCATATTGATGAAAAATGGTTTTACTTGACAAAAAAAGATCAGACATATTACTTACTTGATAATGAAAACGATCCTGACAAGACTTGCCAAAGTAAAAACTTCATTGCAAAAGTCATGTTTTTAGTGGCCATAGCTCGCCCCAGATTCGATAATGACGGGAGAGTTGTATTTCAAGGTAAAATTAGATCTTGGCCATTTGTTACTGAGCAACCGGCCCAGAGAACTAGCAGAAATAGGCAAGGCACTATGGAAATGAAGGCTATTACATCTATTAAGCGAGAGACTATAAAGGCGTTTTTAATTGAAAAAGTTATTCCCGCAATTCACCGAAAGTGGCCAAGGTCCGAAGTAGGAGAAATAATTTTCATTCAACAAGACAATGCTAAGACACATATTCCTCCGACTGATCCTAATTTTCTAGCGAGCTCTTCAGAAAAAGAATTTGACATTCGCCTAACTTGCCAACCCCCAAACTATCCCGATTTTAATGTACTTGACCTTGGATTTTTCAGGGCTATACAATCATTGCAACAGAAAAACCTGCAAGAACTATCTCTGAGCTTGTTAATGCAGTAGAGAAGGCATTCGATGAGTACTCACCA